>NW_010589205.1:0-39123 GCF_000705375.1 Tinamus guttatus | reverse complement strand
GGCCGCCGGCACCACACCTGCACAGGCCAAGTGCTGCCTAAGGTGCACACACACAGGGAGACATGGCCAGAGAAGCTGAAGAGTAGTCTTCCAAGAGATATAGAAGGTTATTCCAGCACCCACAGATGCCCACAGCATTGGCTGTTCCAGTCTCCATCTCCCCAGTCCTTGATGTTTGCTCCTCTCTTTTCAATGCCCTGACAGTTTCCACACCCTTTTCTTTGATTCCTTAAGTTACATAGTCTGCCTCACGGGGATAGATGGGTAGTCTGAAGGCAGTTGAAGTGTTTCTCCAATTTCCCTGTCCCCACATTTTTTTTTTCTACATCTTGCTTGCTCTTCCTAGCCAAATAGTCCAGTTGTGTCCTGCTAGAGAGAGGGAGTGGGTGGGAGGACTAGGTTACTTATATGGGAGATGACTTTGGTCCCAACAGCAATCTGGAGCCTGAATTCCAATATTCCTGAAGTCAGTTTTGCTGAAATCAGAAGAGATCTTTCTCAGCTTTCAGCACAGGCATTTATTTCCTAGGTTCTTTTTTTTTTTTTTTCTCAGAAGAAACTTAGGAGGGTTTTGACCTTCCTTGCAACAGAGTTAATTTTTCTTTTCTGCCAAAGAATAAGTTCATCTCAGTTGGTACAGGACACCTGCCTTGCTTGCTTTTTTCTTATACAGGAAAATGACCGAGCCTTTTGTAGGATCTTTCTGCTACCCAAGATTCAGTCCTCATTTGCAGGAATGAGGCGTACCAAGAAGACAGTTAGTAATGATAGAAGGGATCATTTTCACTTGCAAAATGTGCAAAATTTATGCCTGTGCTTGCAAATGTACTAATTGAGTAGCTCACATGTCTATCAGCACAAAGAATCAACCCTTTTATTCTACATGTGCAAAATTGGGGCAGAAACACATTTTGCAGGCATCATTCAGACAATAAAGCTTTGGTAAAATGTCTCTTTACTGAAAATTTTCCATCCATATCTCAAGAGATGTCTAGTAGTGACTGATTCTGGTTGGAAATAACTATTCTTAGATCCTTTTAAAATTTCTACTTTCAAAATGAGCCATAACATTTTAGATGTTTAAAAAAAAGAAAAAGTGGGGGATGGGGAGGGAGAAGAAAGAAATAAAAGTTCCTAAAAAGTTAGTCTCAAACCTCACTGGGTTTTCAGATTGTTTTCTTTTAACCTAGCCGATGCCCATTCCTTATATTGATTACTAAAAAGCTGAAAACACCTACTACCAGTTGAGTTATTTATCCCAAGTGGCGATATTACTCCTATGAAGACTATTTTGGAGCCGCACATGGTTATGGGCAGCCCTCTGGGAATTTTTCAGGGAAGAAGACGGCAAAGCTTTGTCAGGCTCTTGTGCCACTGCCAAGCAAACCTGGCGGCCAGGCCCTCTGCCTCCTGGGCTAACCCTGCTGCAGCCTCTCACTGGGTAGAAACTGCTGGGGAAAACAGACTTCTTTGGGGAAGAAGCTTGGTAAAAACCTGAGCTCAAAAATGAGCTTCTCTTCTAGAAGAAGCAGTGAGGTGGTCACAGAGACAAATCTGAGCTAACTTAGTTGCAGTCGGGTTTTGGACTGGACTCGTGAACTTGCAGAGCTTCTTTGCCATGAAGTACTTTCATGCTTACATTATAGACAAACATTCCGTTTCTTTACTTTCCCAAAAAAAAAAAGAAAAAGAAAAAAAATCCTATTGAGGGAGGTATTATGAGAATAAGTATATTTAATGCTCTGAGGGATTCAAATACCACAATAATAAGGTTCTAATGAGCTATATGTGATTTTTTCCTTTGACATTCCCTATAAAAAAAATAATGTCTCCTGAAATACTTGCAAAATGTGAACTACATTTGCTGTGATTAATGAAGCTTCATAAAACTTCTTGCTCTTAAATGAAAATTGTAGAACTTGTTGGGATTCTTCCATGGATTCTGCAGATTGTGTTGTACAGAAGCCAAGGCCTTTTCCTTTCTGCTTTTTATTTAATTACAAGAAGTCCAAATGATTGATTTTTCCAGTGAACCTGACAACATGCTAATTTTTTGAAGCCCTTTGCTCCCTCTGGTAATGTACCATGACACTAATTTGTAGTTTGTGTGGCAGTGGCTTAGAAGTAATTGCTAAAGGATCAACAGCAAGAGAAGAAAACACAGAAAAAATATTGGAGAGTCCTACTTAGGTTGCTTGATGTTCTTCACCTAGTGCAGTGTGGCAAACATGGCATGTATTCACACAAATGTAAGGATTGTCGGCCCAGCCAGACTGTAAGAAAGTCTTGCAATCAAGAGGGAACTTTAGACATTGAAAAAAGAGTGCATAGCTGCCTGGATTAGACAAAGGCATTTGCCAAAGTCCATATCTATTCAGCAAGACACTTGGCCTGACCTCGGAGAAAGTAAAACTTATGTTTAATTACCAAAGAATGTCACATGACTACAGAATAATTTTGATTCTCATATCTTGTCTTCATGCTCCTTGAGATGCTTTGAAAGAGCAACACAAAACTTGAGCTTGGCCCACAGGACTTAAAAGTGAACAAAGCACATTCAGCCACTGGGAACAAAGAATTCAATGCAAAAAAACAAGAGCTTTGGAGCTTGAAGATGGGACAAAACTATTGCAAGAAGTGCAGTAGGTCTGGGTTGGCTTTGTCAGGAAAGCTGCTGTTTCTGATATGTTCCTACCCTAGCAATGCTTTTACTTATGACTTTGGGGGCTTGGTGCAAGGTCACCAGAAGTCTTTTTCTCTTTGGAACAAGGAATACAATTTCCTCCTCTTTCTGTTGTTGTATTTTTAAGACTGAGAAGTTAACCTGCTTGTAGCTCTGATGTATGTGATATAGCAGTGTTGTGGAAATGCACAGACCTTAGTCACTTTAAAATCTACCTTCAGAAGGAGCATTTCCAGATACAAAATGTTTAATACAAAGGCAGATTTGTAACTTGGAGCAAGAAGGCGATGGCAAAGATTTGTCATACACTGAGTATGATGCTTTATTTAGCTATTTAACATCATGGTTGGATTCATTGATCTCTAGTTAGATGCATTACAGACAAAATGACAAGTCGTGTACAACACTTTGGAGAAAGATAAATATCATTTGTTATCTTCCTGAGGATCTATGCAAGAGCTACTTTCACAGATACTCACTTATCAGGATGCTAGATCTGATCATGTTATAATGGAATTAGTTTGGGCATGGCAGTATTTCATGCTGAAATAGAATGAGTAAAGCTGTCTGGTCAGTGCTTTATCGGAAATGTGTACAAAACCAATTTTCTATATGCTCCCTATGACACATTACCTATGCTGAATTAAATACTGCAACAGTTCTGAAGGTATTAACATGTTGAGAAAGAAGCAGTACGTGTCTGATTGCTACTTTGGTCAGGGATAGACAAACAGTATTGTAAGCAAAACTGTATTTGTGGCAAGTGATTAATTTGTGAGAACATGAATTTAAAGTTCAGATTTTTGTGTTTTTTGTTATTATTGCAGTAGCAACAGTAGAAATCTCAGGAGTAGGGACTCTTTTGCTGAGCAGCTGGGTTGCACATTCCCACCTGCAGCCCCGCTATCTTGTTGTAGACCGCTGGGACATCTTGGCTGGGATCACTTTGCTTCAAGTGGGAAGCCTGGCAGCCCAGTGCGGAGGAGGCCACGGCTCCTGCAGAGTGGCAGTGCTGCCATCTGCACCCAGAGTGCAAACACGGGGAGCTGGCGGCACCGGCAGGGGAAGATGGGTGAGGGGATGGGGCTGGCAGCAGCTGGAGACTGTAGCACCTTGGTGACTTGGAGCAGGTTTCCCAGCTGGCCCAGCTGCTCGGGTGCCGTCTGTCTGTGGTGAGCAGGGTGCCTTTGATTGCGCTGGCACCTCTTTGCCCTGAGTTATGTGCCTGCAGCTCCCCAGGCTGCAGCAGAGGACCACTAAATAACAGATACATGAATAACAGTTTCTCGTTCTCCAAACTGCTGGAGAAACCAATGTTCCAAACTGATTCAAGCTAATCATAGAATCATAAAATGTTTAAGGTTGGAAGGGACCTCTGGAGGTCATCTAGTCCAACCCCCCTGCATATGCAGGGTCACCTAGTGTGTGTCCAAGGAAAGCCAGGCTGGGAAAGCTCCTGCCTCTAAGCACTCTGGCTTTGCTCTTGGTCTGGATGATATGAAAAGGGCAGTCCTTTTCTAGCTGAAATCACTGCTTCTGATTCACAGATTTGTGTCTCACATGGCTGGAACAGTCCTGTTCAATTTACTCATCAATGACCTGGATGAAGGCACAGAGTGCTCCCTCAGCAAGTTTGCTGATGATACCAAACTGGGAGGAGTAGCTGGTACCCCAGAGGGCTGCGCTGCCATCCAGAGGGACCTGGACAGACTGGACAACGGGGTGGTGAAAAACCTCATGCATTTCAACAAGGCCAAGTGCAAGGTCCTGCACCTGGGGAGGAATAACCCCAGACACCAGTACAGGCTGGGGACCGACCTTCTGGAGAGCAGCTCTGCAGAGAAAGACCTGGGTGTCATGGTGGACGACAAGTTGACCATGAGGCAGCAGTGTGACCTCGTGGCCAAGAGGGCCAATGGGATCCTGTGGTACATTAAGAAGAGCATCTCCAGCAGGTCGAGGGAGGTGCTCCTGCCCCTCTACTCAGCCCTGGTGAGGCCACATCTGGAGTATTGTGTCCAGTTCTGGGCTCCACAGTACAAGAGGGATGTGGAGCTGCTGGAGAGAGTCCAGCGCAGGGCTACAAGGATGATCAGGGGCCTGGAACATCTGCCCTATGAGGAGAGACTGAGGGAGCTGGACCTGTTCAGCCTGGAGAAGAGAAGGCTGAGGGGGGATCTGATCAGTGTCTATAAGTACCTTAAGGGAGGGAGTGAGGAGGATGGTGCTGGCCTCTTTTCAGTGGTGGCCACTGACAGAACTAGAGGTAATGGCCACAAACTGAAGCACCAAAGGTTCCACATGAACTTAAGGAAAAATTTTTAACAGTGAGGGTGACAGAGCACTGGAACAGGCTGCCCAGAGAGGTTGTGGAGTCTCCTTCTCTGGAGATGTTCAAAACCTGCTTGGACGCAGTCCTGTGCCACGTGCTCTAGGTGACCCTGCGTGTGCAGGGGGTTGGACTAGATGATCTCTAGAGGTCCCTTCCAACCTTAAGCATTCTATGATTCTATGATTCTATGGCTGGGCAGTTAGAGCCCACCTATGAGGAGGCATTTGCTTGAGAGACTTGGCACAGCACATGGAACTGGGAGTAAAAGAGACAAAGACAATTCCTCCTGATTTAAAGACTACAGAAGTTACAGCTCCAACAGAATTAAAACTCTCTGGAATTACTGAGGATATATGGGAAAAGTAGTAACAGCTCTTCTCTGCGGGTGCCACCAAAAAGGAATGCAATAAAAAAGCTGCATTATTCTGGCATTGCTTGTTTTGGAAGTATTTCATCTGGTAAAAAGTTTTCATGAAATAAGAGAGCAGATACTAGTAATAAAACTGCTGAGGGTCTCCTACATGAAAATAAAAACTTGTACGTGATTTTAAACAAGAAAGACAGAAGGTAGAAATGTAGAGGGATTTGAGGACAGTCTAATGTTGAAGAGCCAATTTTCCAGTTTTAGACAGCTCATGCATATATACTGATTAGAACAAAATGTTGAGAGAAAAAGCAATAGTGAGAAAGGTAGACTGAGCTAAAGAAAATGAAGAAATGTAATTTGGGCGTTGGAAGATTCAGAATTAAATCATAAAATAAGGAGACTTTGTCTACAAGAATTTGCATGTACAAGTAAGGGCTCTGACCTTTTGGGTTTTAGAGATGCATGAGGTCACAGGAAGTGTAAATCCTTAAAAAATTGAAGTGCTCTGTAAGTGAGGAAAAACAAAAGACATGCTTAGCATATGAAAAAGTGCAATAATGGAATGGGTTGCATCTCTTTCCAATAGCAAGCACCTGGAGGAAGAGAAGAGCTAACAGGTACTGAGAACTTCTTGTAGGTGTAAAGGAGAATGCTGCAGCAAAAATGTTTGGACTACTTATGAAACTCACGAACTTCTCTTAATTCCTGTATATGAATGAAGCATAAAGCCCACTGCAAAAGTTTTATTTTGGAAAAAAAATACTAAAAAGAATAGTTATTTGCTACAGAATCTGATGAGTCTTTTACAGTTCATGACCATTTATGCTCTGAAAAAGCAGGAGTAAAAACAGTTGATGGAGAGATTAAAGATGTCCAGAGAAGATCTTGTCAGTACAGGAAGCAGCACTGAAAAGTCACTGAATGAATCACGTCTATAGCTTGCTTTCATGGATGCTAGTATCAAAAAAGCAGCACTTTGCACTGCCTACTGTGGGAGCAGTTTTGAGCTGATAGATGCCAAATAGTCTTCAACACTTGATGTATAAACAGAGTTGTAGCTTGTGCTTTGGGGGAAAAAACATTTCTTAAATCTGTTTTGTAGAATGAGTTGCACCTAATGTCTTGCTCCTGAGGTGTGGCACAAGGATTTTTGACGTGGATAATCTACCGGTTCACCACATTTCTCGAGTTTATGAACTATATCTTTCTCCGTCTTTTTTACCCTTTCTGCTAATCTTTTGCTTTCCCTCCTAGAGGGTTGCTCTCCCCAGAACAGCACAACACTGAGCAGAGTAAGCAGGTTTCTCTTGCATAGAGTGGGAAGGAAAAGCACAGGCAGAGAAGACACTTTCTTTCCCCCCATTCCCACTTTCCTTTTCTTTCTCCATCCCTAGGCAGACAAGGCAAATAATTTAGTGTTTTCTGTATTTTGCTGGTTTGCTCTGGGTGTTATCAGGGAGCAGGTAAAACAGCCAGGTGGTCTCCCTCCTGGTCATTCTTGCACCACTTGAAGGAGCAGAACAAAACAGTCGTGTGGTTTGTGGTTTTAGGTCTTTGAATATTTCTGCCCTGCTGGTCAGGGAACAAGAGTATTGAAAAGACAAAATTCTCCCTATGATGCAGGAAAATAGCCATCATTGCTATTGTTGCTCGACTTGAACAGGCTTCTATATTTTCACCCTTTTTAGATATTTGCAATTGCCATCTATCTGCCAAATGTAGATGATGACTAGTTTGTTCCTTGTTTTTACTTTGTTCTTGTAAAATGGTTGTAATCACAAAACAAAAAGAAGTTTTATATCTCTTTTAATGGAGATCCAAGAAACACTAACCATTGCTACAAAGACTCTTCCACTGAAAGATAAGGTAGATGGAATGGGATGTAGCTGTCTCTACCAACTTCTCTGGGATCAGCTGTTTTTTTTTTTTTTTTTTGTTTGGTTGGGTTTTTGCTTGTTTTTGTTTTAAAAAGTACTTAAATACTTGAAATACTTTTTTTTCCTAATATTTTAAAATTCTGTTGGGGATGTGGCAGAAATTCTGTGCTCCTGCCCAACACTCTTGTCTTTTGCAGTGCAGGGGCCTTTTCTTAAGCATCAGGTTGGAGCCTCGAACCATACTTGGTAAGTAGCTGCCTCTCAACAGACTTCCCATTTGTTTTTGGGTTACTCCCTGAAAGTATCATTTTTTAAAAATGAAAGGAATTAAAATCACTTATTTAAAAAGCATGATCTCTTGTCTCTCTGATTCATTTCCATGTTTTCTTCCATCTTTTACCTTGTGCATTTAAGGCTTGTCATGACAGGCACTGTCTCTTACTATTTGTTTGCAGAATGTGAAGGATAACGGGAAATTGCCTGTGTGGAAGTCATGACATACTGCTAAGCTAAAAATAATGAATGAGTTTTAATAATTATAGTAGATAGCAGAGGGTGCTTAATTTATCCCCTATTGTCTGAGGAACTGTATTTGTTGTCAGGAGCATACCTGCGTTTCTAAGCTCCTTCTCTAGTATTTCACTTTTCAACACTTTCTCCACAGTAGAATCCTCTTTAATATTCATTTTTGCCTGTTGTTTCTCTCAGAGCTGCATTTTCATTTCTCAGTCTGTCTTGCATCAGCATCTTATCACTGTGATTATACTCAAAAACCTTGCAGTAGTTCTCTCACCATTTTTGTGAGTGTTTTTTCTTTAATTTTATTTTAACTAAACATAGGATGAATTTATGATGGTAGTTCATTGTGGCCAGTAGGTTACAGCTGCAGGAGCAGACACAAACCTGGCTCCTGAGTGGAGCTCTAGTGAAGAGGAGGTGGTGGATGGCAGGCAGGAGTTGGATTTGTTGAGCATGGAGAAGGGAAAGCTTGGGGATCTAACAACAGTCTTCTAATACCAGAAAGATATTTATAGAGAAGTCACTCTCTCTTCACAAGGATGAAAGGTGGCAGAAGAAGAGGCAATGGCCACAAGCTGCTTAAGGGGAATTTTTTCCTTTATTAGAAAGAAATTCTTCACTGCAAGGATTACTTGAACTTTGGAATATGTTGTCCAGAAAGGAGATGGGTCTCCCTAGCTGGAAATTTGATTGACAGAAAGCCTAACCCAAGGCCCTGTGTTTAACAGAAAGTTGGAGCAGATGAACTCCAATAATCCCTTCTAACCTGGACTTTGCTATGACTCTGTGATTCTGTATTTCCATTACTCTCCCCCTGTAAATATACCAATAGTTTATGAACTGACTTCATGCCTAAACAAGTAATGATTTTTCCAATATTCTGACCCTGCATGTCGGTATACTCTATACTGCTATTCATTTTCCTTAAAAGAACTATTGAATTAACCAATTCCTCTAGAAGAAATTATTGTGATAGTGCCTGTATTTTTCTTGAAGAAGACGTGAAGCAGGATGTAAAGTCTTGCCTTAAAGGTATGTTCAACCTGGCCTGCATTGGCTTCACACTTGAGGGATTCTCTAAGGCAACACAGACCGTTTTCTGTGTAGGAACACCAAGAAAATACTTGGATCAGCAGAATACTCTTAATGATTGCAATAGCAGGTAAAATAAAACACAGGTTTTGTACAATATTCATGCAGTAGATGCCAGGGTGACACATTGTCATATTAGGCAGAGAAACTGCTCGTGAGGCTTTAAGTATAAGAAAGTTTTGAAGGAATGGGAGAGCTTAGTACTTGGTTTCATGTCACTTAACACCACTGCAATGGGGAAATATGTCAAGACAGAATGTTTTACATTTGGGTAGCCTCACATGTTTCTGACATGGACTATATTACATCAACCTGTAAAAATGAGCACTTATTTTAAAGCCTTCTGAAGTGCCCAGTTTGACCTAATATATGCACTTTCCAGGTATTTAGGTTATGGCACACCAACATCATCAGCCATGACTAATACATTCTTTACACTGAGAAAAGCTTTACTCAGTACAGGCCTGGATAGCAAAGTGTTCCTGGAGTGAAGACATTTGAAAGACATTTTAATTCGGTGGCACCATGCAGAGGGCATTAATCTTTCTTGTGATTTCCTCTATTGTAACAAAGAAAAAGATTTTTAATGTGCAAACCTCGTTAAATCAATCATCCTTGGGAATTTAGATGCACAGTGTGATAAAGGCAACAACTTGCAATACCTAGAGGCAATTTTTTCCATATGTTTTGAATGTTGGGATTTAGGAAAAATAAGCGTTTTAATGAATTTTTGATCCTATTTAAAATGTAATATTTTAATTTAAAGGTGCCCTACTTTAATATAAAGAATACAGCTAAAGTATGCAGTTAGTACAAATAAATTTCAATGTGTGTTGTGCAAACTTGCTTTTGGTGGACTGGGAGGAAACTTCTGGAGAGCCCGCTCGGTTATTGATCGCCTAGTGGTGCAGCAATATGATACAAAATCTTGCCAAATGGCAAATGGAAAGTTACTATTTTTGTAAACATCTTTCAATGTACTGAAAATTTAAGCAAGTTTTTAAGCTATTGTGTTTCTTCTATTCCTGAAATTTAGCAAGACATCAGTTATTCGATGATAAATTTATACACTCTAAACTGTTTGCAAACCTGGAATCGGGTTCCTTCTTCGGAGAAAGCAGAAGTGTAATACTATTTGAAAAAGTCAATGATTATGTCATTTTGCATCACAAAGAGATGGCTGATTATGACTAATCCTCAGGAATTTGTCAAGCCTAGACTTCCCATGGGAGAAGATTTTTACTAAGCACCATAGCCTTTAGAGCAAACTAGGACATTTGATGTATTTCCACATGGATAACAGCATTACATGACATCTAAGTAAACCTACATTATCTATTAATTGACAGCTTAGATCTGCCTGGCTCAAGGGGACCAGACAACTGTGTGAAGACTGAGGTAAGGTTAGAGGACAAAATGTCAGTTGTCACTGAGCTATATCTCATGAGACAACTAATGGTCCGGCATTGTAACCTGGATTTAGGCTTATGTCATGATCCTTTTCCATTCTGTCCTTTTGAGGGAAAAAAATGCAAATAGCAAAGACCATCCACATTCAAATAAGATGATCATTTTATATGGTGTGGCTAATATGATATAATTTCAGAAGATTTTAAGAGACGCTTAATGTATTTGCATAATCAGGTCCCTTTAGACTATTTTGCAGCTCTAAACAATTATAGACTCCACTGCAGAATAGAGAAGAGGCTCAGGAAGCTTTGTGTGTCTCTGCTATGTGTTTCTGTCCCTGAAACAAAGCACCACAGCTATGATACAATAAAAACTAATAAATTGTTTACACTCAATTTAAAATGCTTTAATTATGCTTGGTCAATTACCAAATAGAGATTTTTTTTTGAGAACTTGGCTATTTTAGGCATTACTTCTGCATTAAGCCAAGAGATAAAGCTTCCACAACCCTTATCTTCACCACCTTGTGCATTTGCTTATCAAGAACTGTCTTAGGGGAGTAGGTGGTGTTACAGCATGAAATGCAGTCTGCTCACAAGGCTCTTTTATGTGATTTTGTAGATGACAAAAAGTATGTGATAAGATGGCTGAGAAAACATATCCTTATTATTATTTTAAAATACCTAGTTTTCCCCTGACCTTTCCACCTTTCAGCCCGTCTTTGAGTCTGGTGCTTATTTCTCTCTGGTCTGTAGACTGTAGGTGAGCCTGTAGATTTCCACTGTAGGTGAAACCTGTCCCCTCCTCTCTCACATGAGCTTAAGCTCCCAGATCTCAGGATGGGCAAGAGCAGGGATTCTCCAATTTGCTTTGCTAGCCTTGGCTTCTGGGTCACCCTTATTCTCAGATCAGGTCCTCAGTACCCTTGCTTCTCCCTCACGAGGGCCATTCCCAGCCCCAGGCTATGATTGCCACCTCCTGCTGCAGAGCTCCTGGAGAGCATGGCCAGGCAGGCAGTGCTGCTGAAAACCACTGCTCTGGAGAGTCACATAACCACCTCATCAAGAGAGGTCTGTGTGAAATCCCCTACACTGTGACGAACCTCTCTGTGAAAGCGTTAAATCATTTTGCATGCCTGGGAATGGGGGACAGGAGTATACACATGAGCAGTATCTGTGAAATAGCTCATGTGTTGACAGGTCAAATGCAAACCTACCTTCTGGCTAAGCACTCGTGGGCTCGTACTTCTGGGTCTTTACAAAAACAATACCTAGGCCAAGCCCAAGGAGAACATAATGTAGTCTCCTCATATTAGGAGACTATATTATTAGATATTAGATTTATTATTGCTTATCAACCAAAATTAGCTATGACTAATTGTATTAAACTGAAGATTCAGTTACTTCCCTAATTTTATTTTACAAAATTTCTTTTAAAGACATAAATTACCATTGTCCATCTGGAAGCTACAATATTATAAATAATGGTAAATATTCCAAGCATTTTGTAATGCACTGAGCTTTGTAGCTCAAGTATGAAGTGTTGGAATGTTTATATTGGCTTGGATGTGAGCTCTGTAGCAGATTTGTTACCAGAGGTGTCATAAATATAGCCTTTTTTCTCACATGACTTCCTTCACTGTCTGTATCATACAGGCTAGGAAGTGCACTATTGCAAAGCATCTCTCGAGATTTATATTGATTAAACAACACAACAGCAAATCAAATGTGGAGAATTTCAGACACTTCTGTTGCACTGTAAAACATACAAGAGTTTAACAGCAAAAAATAGATGAAGAACAAACAGAAAATAATTAATACTGCAGTGAGATGTGAGGAAAATAAAAGCGATGGCCTTGTTGGGGAAGCAAGGGCTGAGAAGGATACTATATGATAGATCAAAGCAACCAGTCACATAGAAGTGACTTTAAAGAAAGCTCTGGGTCAATATTTTTGAGCATATCTAATAAATTATTTCTTGCATAATAATCCATTTTTGGAAAATGCATAGGGTGTAAGTTAGGTTTTCTGAATGCATTTTGTAACCATTAAGGTTTGGACCTTAATTTATTCTAATATTAAAAATACATAAATCTAAAAATGTGAGAAAGAAAGGATGCCGCTGTTTAAAACTGTCTGGCTGCATGTTCCTGGTGAAGGATGCAGTCTGTGATACTGAACAATTACCATGCAGCTGTTTTGTGAGTGTATTATTTATCCGAAGTTCAGCAAATGTAACTAAAACCCAGCAATGCAAAGAACCTGGGTGCTATTAGGGAACAGTCAGGACTTTTGCCTCAGAGGTTCCCACTCCAGCCCCTGGGGCCTCAGAGCTGATGAGCAGAACTGTAGGCCAGGGACAGTCCTGGGCATGGCTGGACACGGCCAGGCCTGTGCAGGGCCTGCATGGATACCTCATAAAGCTGGGCAAGATTAGTTGTGGTTAGTGAGCAGGAAGCCCTTGGGTAAATTAGACTGGCCAGGATTGTGCGCTCTTTTAAATCCCCTCTCTCTCAATTCTTCCTTCTGCTGTTGAAATCAAACACTCGGTTTAAGGAGGACTCTCAAAGCTCATCAGATTCCTGAAGAGCTGGAGGTACTGAGTCTTGCTGGCTTCCTTGTAGGACTTGGGGATTACATCTGTACACCAGCCTTTATGCCACTTCTGGTAGAGCAAACCATGATTGTTCCTCAGTAGGAAAAGAAAAAAATAAAGAAAAATAAGGCACAAGGGTTTAGCAAACTATGTTTTTTCACCCATATGTAGCCAGAAATAACTTGCACTGTTTTTCCAAGCTAAGGAAATATGTACAAGACAAACATACACATGGACACGCATATACATTTATCGTCTGACTTTTTATGTTAGTTCAGTGTCAGATCAAAGATCTTCAGTAGAGCTTTATCTGATAAAATGGTGTGTTATGGAAATTAAGACTAATAAGGGGCAGACTGAAAATTGACTATGTAGGTTTAGTAATTTAAAGATCCTTTCACTAAATCTTCCATTTTTTTCCAGAATTTACAGGCAATTCTAAATCTGAATTTCAGCACACATTAGCTCAGGGAAACTATTACTTTAACTATGCACTGGCATGTATTTTTTTTACCAAGTCGGGCTCTAATGTCTTGCAGACATGTAGGCAAAACAGCAGATTTTTTAGGATCTGAGAAAGTACAAGTTGTAAACATAGAGCAGTAAAAATGCCTTCCTCTGTTTCCCATTGGCTGTTTGACAATGTTTCCTTCCCACACTCTCACAGCACTTGATGTATCCTTTCCTAAGCCTGAGATCCTCTGATGCATTAGATTTGGATATATATTCCTCCTCTTTCATGTTGCAGCACAAATGGAGAGATGCAGAACGCTAACGGGAAAACGGAGCCTCTATCTACCGTCACATTTCCTCTATTCTGAATTCAGGTTTGGGGCATATGTTTGTTTCCCTTTAAATCATAATCTTTAATCACACTAACCTCACAGGCAGCCTATAAAAGCTATATAACTTACTGCAAATATTCAATATTGACTTTCCTATTTGTTCTTTTCCCAAGGGGGAAAAATGATGTGCAGTTTGCCTGTCTAGTGCCATGTTATGTTATTGGTTATAGAAACATGAAAGACCATATTAAAAACACAGAGTTACCAGGCACAATATTTCTTTATAACTTTTTGAGGCTGTGTTCTCGTGAGAGCAAATTTTATCCCTCATGTAGAGGTCCCCAGGAAGAGGGCTGAAAGATTTGTGTGAGAAAATGTGCACATATTTTCTTTTATTTTTAGAAGTCTCCTAGCCTACTTGGGCCAAGGTATCTTGGTGGATAAGTGCAGAAGTTCAGTGTTTCAGCTCTTTCATACACGCTTTTCAGATGAAAAGGAATATGTAAAGATAGGGGGATTCCCTGTAGCCAACAATGGCCTTCACCCTATCCTGCAAAGGCTAACTCTTTACTTACTGCTATTCTCTTGTGCTTAGCTTGCAGGCCTATGCAGTACAGCAAGGTTTTGCCCTCTGAAGAACTATTGGGTAGGCAGGGAAGACCACAGGGCTGTCTCCTGTATTACTCATTCAATCACACTCATTGAGAGATTCTTACAAAGCGCATTGTGACTGGCCGTGCCTGCCCTGTCATGTAAGAGTATCCCTCATGGGCCTTCAAGAGAAAATTTCCTCACTGCTTGAGCACGCCCCACCTTGGATGCCAAAAGTGATGTTTCAAGGGCACCTATCTCAAAGACAGCAGTAGGGATTGGGATGACCCCTCAGGCAGGCTATATAGTTTGAAGGATTTATTATAGGTTGTACATATATGAAAAATTAAAACTGTTGGTTTGAGGTAGGACTTGAATGCTGGGATTTTCCTGCTTGTGTTTTCTCATTCTAACACTAGTTTTGAGATGAAAAAATACCCCTATGAAGATACCAAGTTCAACGAGGCTTGCTTTATGATCATTGATTATTTGAGATAATGCCTCAGCGACTTCAGTGAAGTCATTTACACCTGTCAGTCAGATATATTGGTTCTGGCTTTCAGCTACTTCTTGATTTAAAATACTCCTTAATAAGGAACAAGATCTTAAAAGTGTGGATGTTCTGGAGAATGCGCTGGGAGCGTTAAGAGGGCTGCAATTCCTAATGTGTCGCAGCCCTTAACCAGTTCTATGAGAAATTTGTACATATGTTGAGCTATGGCAGCAGTGTGTGAAGATGGTAAAAAATTCCTCCCTCTCTCTCACTGGAGACTAGTACTCTATCAATCAGCTTTGGCGGTAAAGATTGTTTTGGGGCAGTGTTTGGGTGCCACCTACATTGTCCCATATCACTTTACACCTATAATCTGTAGAATAGTGCCAAGGTAACATGACTGCAGTGATGTGCAGGAAGTGGAGTCAGCAAGACATAAACACCCTTCCCCTCAGGTTATAAAGTCATTTAGCAGGTTAGACTTGCACTTAAAAGTTTATATATATTGTGTGTACGTGTGTGCACTTCTTATCAGCGCTGCAAAAATTCACAATCCAGCAAGCCTGATAATGATTAAAAGTGATATTGAAGCCTCACTACCTGTGTGGTGGATTTTGACACCTAAGGCTAATGCTGTGTTCCTCACACATGCAAGCCTCCATTTTAAAAGTCACTCGTCTATTTTTTTTCCAAGTTAGTGGGAATCAAGCAAAGAATGAAGGTCAGGGTGGAACATCAGAAGGCCACGGCTTTCCCCAGGGGTGAAGAGAAAAAAATCATCACTTGTTTTTCTTGAAAGCTTCTGGAAAGAAGAAAAAAAAAAAGCTGTAGCTTTATTTTACAAAACACACTTAAACAACCTAACACTGAATTATTCATGCAAATTTTGAAACACAAGCTTTATAACCCTGAATTAATTGCCCTTAGTGGTGAGTATATCTAGTCTCATTGTAAATACTTTGCCAATTGAAATACAAACATATTCTGCACAGAAAAGATGTTAACACAAACAGTGTCATAAGCTTAATAGCATTGTCACCTCTTTCCTGCTAACTATTTTGGACCAAGTCTTGCTTTTGAAGCCAGTAGACTGGGTTTTCAGTGGTGTAACCAGAAATAGAGCTTTTCCCACTGACCCTGTTTTTCAGGGAAGATCACTGGTTCCACCAGCATTTAGACATAAGAATATTGCCATTTATCTTATTAGCTGTAGAAGATGCTTGATAATTCTTCTGAAGGATCTTAAAATATGATATTTTCCCATTCAAGTTCTGTTGTTAGCCAGATAGATAGCCACCAGAAATCTATGACAAAGTCTCATTTCTTGGAACATGTTCCTGAAATCAGTATTGCCCCAGGAAATGATGCATGCATAGCTTGATGCCTTCTTGTGTTATATAAGAGAGAGAGAAAAAAAAAGACTTTTCTGAAGTAACACACTAATCTAAAATTTGCCTTTTGTAGTAACTGAAAATAACCTGCAATGAAACTTTTGTGTGTATTCCTATCAGGTGCACAGTGATGTGCATACCGATGCATAAACCTGAACTGCAGTTATCACAAATATCCAGAAACCTCTGAGACTGGCTGCAGAGGTTAGGTGATTATATTCTCAGGTGAACTCTGCTGTGCACTGTTGTTTACTAATGAATGGCAGTTGCTCAAATAAGAAATACCAAATACTTTCTTTTTAAAAAAATCTGTGTCCTGATTCTTTTACTGTGCTTTTGAGAGGCAAATACAAAATAAAATTCTGTCTCTCCACAAAAGTCAGTGCGAGTGCACTGTTGAGCTGAATCCTCAGCTGCACGGAGCTCCTGCTCAGCACTTTTGATGTGGGTGGTGGGAGGAGAAAGGTGACTCATTCATTTCTAAACTCCTCTGATCCTGGGACAGAAATGGTTGTCATTTAAGCTTTAAGGTCCTGCTGGCATCAACAATCCGATTAGGCAATCATCCATGGCACTGCACTGTTTGCTCCTGTCTGATCCCTGTGTGGAGGGGAGGGAACCATCCCTCCAGATGAGGGATCAGAGAGCCAGAGCCGGGGATGCCAACTGAATGTCACCAAAGGGTTTCTCTGCTGGAGGGGACCCCTCAGCTGTCTCGCCAGCCTGCTGCTCTGGGCAGGACAAGGACCCGGTGCTTGCAATGCTTGGCGAGCATATGTTAAAGCTCAATTTAGTGCTGCCGTACTGCTTCTCTTTGGGGTTTTACAGCTGAAGCTGTTGCTGTGCTCTTCCACCAGGCCTAGCTGCTGGGCTCAGGCTCTCCCCTGCATCAGGCCTTGCTCACGATCCCATGCAGTCATGGCCGTCGCTGAACGTTCAGTTGTCGGTGCTTGGCATCTCTGTAGGGCCAGCCTTGATTCTTACTCCAAATTCTAGATGTTTTCCACGGATTAAATACAGAGAGGGATGAAACAGTGTGGTCCTAAACTTTAGCGTAATCTCTGTGCAGCCAAAAGCACCCTTTTCCTGCATCCTACCTTTTCATGGTATTTACACTCTCTCTCAAACTCCTTAATTGTGCTACCACTAACTCAAATCCAACGTGCTTTGTAGGTTCAGGTCAATTTGGGGTGAAGCTAAATTTTTTTTTAAAAAAAAGTAAAATTAGTGCGTGATGAAGCCTCAGCTGACTTTAATGGGGAGTCCATGCAAAGGTTTTTCATTCTTACCCTAGATCTGGACAGTCTATGGGGCGAACTCAAGCTGGTAAACTGTCATCTTAATCCATCTGTGTGATTTTGAAACTGTAACTTTAAGCCAATTTCTCGTGATTTATCTTCTTAAGCTGGTGTTGTGCTGTTTTTCTTCCGTTTGTGGACAGGGTGGAGTATTTTCCATGCAGTTAGCTCACTGTGGGGGGCTCAAGGGCTGAAGTCACAAAGTGAATCGCTTGTCCGAATGCATGGGGGCACCAAGGAATGTGGCACTCCTCCCGAGAACGGGAAAGGAATGCCATTCTTTTTTTTTTCCTTCCTTTTTTTTTTTTTTAAGCTGTGACATACCATATCCTAATATCGCAGGTGGCATGACACAGATGAGAAGCCAGAGTGTGAAATGGCTTTCCTTTTGCTCAGAGGTGTGACATATGCTGCGAGGTGCTGCAAACCCTATTAAGGCTCTTATAATTGTGGTACCTAATGACTGGTGTATATATAAAATATTATGTTTTACACAGGCGTCCACATGTTCAAAAGCAACTAATGGTTTTGGACATGCAACTGGCAGCTGATCTTCTCCTTTTAAAATCAGAATGCCAGAAAAATTTTCAGAGGCTGTGCAGCAAAAATCACTAGTCCCTTTTGAAAATGTAAGCTATTTTTGACTAGCCTAGGTATTGTGGATATTGTACTTCAAGGTTTTTGTTTCTCAAAAAGTACTGGCAATTATCTTACCGTATATTTTTCTGGTAAAGGAAACCCACATTGGATGAGAAACCAGGTGGACAGAAAAACATGTAGACACTGAACCTGACAATGATAGAGTTGTAGGCCCAAAAGGAAGCAGAAATATAAGGTAGAATTTGCAGTGTGCTAGAAGGTCAGGAAGATATGTCTGCATGTCAGAGCAGAGTACCCAGGGCAGAACCAAGATTCTAAGAATAAACACTGATGCTGCATTTTTAATCTCTCCTATGTTTTAATTGCAGGTTTAGTCAAAACACTGTGAAAGAGCACAGTGGCCAGTCTGTTCTCAATATCAAAATGTAAACCCCTTTTCTCTCCGCTTTTTATGGAGAAACAAAGCAATTGCTTAAGATAATCACGCTTAAGGCTTTCTGTGTCCTACACTCATAAGTAATCCCTCACATATAGGCAATGGGTACGTCTAGGGAATGACCGAGGAAGCCATCAAGCTCATGTCTGATTGTGCTGCCTTACTTTATTTCTGCCGTCACTGGCTGCTGTGGCCATTGTGCATCCAAATCTGTGGCAAAAGTCTTG
The DNA here is from genome assembly GCF_000705375.1 of Tinamus guttatus. Next base: position 20,427 of record NW_010589205.1, on the reverse strand, counting down.
AAAAAAGACGGACTTAACAAAGCACAAAGCATGAAGCGGTCTTGGTTTCCTTCTCTGAGCCAGTCCCAATCACCCAGAAGGGGGAGATATCGGCCCGCACGCGGCAGCAGCTCGTGCACAGCCTGCTTTTCTGCTCCTGCTCAAAATTTGTCTGACAGGGAGATTTCAACATAAACCATGCAATTTGGTGCTGGAGCACGCTGGACCTCATCTGCTTAAAAAGATGCACAGATATAGTCATCACACTTCATAATTTAATAAACTGCTAAAAAATTGCACACGTTTTCATTTTAGCAACTTAGGTCCCGCGACTAAACTCACGATGCTACAAAGACATTTGAATTTTTCACTAATATGTCATGAGCGCTGCACCCATTGCAAATTAATGAGTCTCTGAATAGCACTGTGCATTTGTCATTTGAATTTATGCTAATGTAGCAAGGTCTCCTGATGATGTTGATAGTCCACAGCAGCTGCTCAAACTATAGAATATTACATGCATGTTCCTCCAGTTTTTATTCATTTTTTTCCTTAGATTTTTTTTTCTGCTCTATCATTTGAGCTGCAGCCCTGCAGCTGGTTATTGATAGGGCTGCTAATTATCTTTGACTTTACACTACAGGCTTGACCCCCAACACTGAGCAGAAGTAATGGATCAGTGTTGGGAGAATTATGTACATCACACAGCAGCACCCTCCGAGCAGGAGGTCAGGAGGAGTTCATTGAGAACCAATGGTATTTACAAAGAATGTTGGCATGGTAACCGATAACTTCCCCCTCTCTTTCCCCCCATCCCTCCCCAATAAATTATACCGAGTATCATTTATTTCAATAAGTCAGTCTGAGGCTAGGACTCCACATAAATTGCGTGATGTGGTAGATGGTGTTTGTTTTTTCTGCATGCAAAGGCGGGGGAAAAAGTGAAGGTCTGTCACCATCACCTGCCCTCCCACCCCGAGGAGATGGGTGTGCAACGGCCAGCGTGTGGTGCTGGCTCTAAGATGCTGGCCAAGGGCCAGACTGCAACCTTTGCATCCCGAGTTGAGGCAGTGCCTTTAGGTAATGAAGAACAGTGTCAGACTGAATCCACATGGGGTCCTGTCAAGGAAACAAAGGGAAAATTGGGAGGGAAACCAGCAATAAAAGTTTCAAAATATTTATCAGCGAGCTGTTGTATATCTGAAGTTGGAATATTCCAGAGCAACTACAATCTTTACCAACTTTAGCTCTAAACATGACAATTATAGTGCCACTAATAGACCCAGGAAACAATTATTTGAGCTGCCTAATCATTTTCAAATGACTCAGAAAAATCAAGCACAGAGATGAAATAAGGAGCACAGGAACAGAAAGCGCAGCTTGTTAAGAGTCACTTTTTTTTTTTTTTTCCACACTCTTCAATTTTTCTCAGGGCCAGCGAGCTTTCGTAGTTTAATTTTGAAACATCTGGGAGCAGCAACACTATACAATATACTATGGCCTTTTGTTTGCAGCAGGTTCTTTTCTGGGGAACAAAGCTGGGTCGCATGAGGGAACCTGACTGAATTATCTGATAAATGTCAAAATTAGACAGATGCATTCTGCAGGCTCTTAAATACTATCAGGCAAGGGCTTTAAAAAATTAACCACTTCATCTCAAATATTGTGGAGCAGCTCAGGAGCTGAACAATGGCACATACAAAGGGAAAAAATAGCAGACTGACTCCACGGTCGTAAAATGGCTTGGAGCAGAGCTCTCAAGAGAGCTGCTTAATATATAGATATGTCTATATATTCTAGCACCCTTCCCAGGGTTAAAGGGCCACTTCAGAGAAGCGGGTTTCAGTAGGAAGCAGCAAATAGCTGCCTTCCTGTAGCACTGCAGTTTTCCCATCAAGAAGGGTAAAGACATTTTCACTGTTCTCAAAAAACTTTGAAATGTAAACTTGTTCGATTGATGGCTCCTTCTGGTCCTGGCAGCCTTTTTGATAACTGGTGCTCTTTCTGGAATACTTGTTAAAAATGTCTCTGTAGCAAAGATGTTGTTTTTTTATGTGATTTTTTTTTTCAAGTCAGTGCATGGGAGAGTGGAGATAGGCTTGTCTTCTGTGCAGCAGACTGACAGGTGAACACCTACTCCTGCTGCCCTTGCACGTTGTTATGCTTTGTGAGATTAGGCTCTCAGAAAGCTGTTTTTTGCAGCCCAAACCTTCCCTGCGTGTGGGATACAGCCACTCGCCAGTGACTCCTGGCCGCAGTGGCGCAGGCCGTGCTGCAGGCCACGCGCGGACGGGTCACCCGCAGCCTCGGGCTGCGGCCTCCGCGAATGGGCCTGCTCACCGCAGCCATGCACAGGCCAACCAAAGCCGTTGGCGTTGGGGGGGACCTGGCTCTGGAAAATGCTGTATCAGGTTCTGTGCTGGGTCGGTACCACTCGGAGCCTAACTTTGACCTTTGCAGGCAAATGCAGCGCTGTCCTGGTTTGCTGGCCGCCACACTATTTGAGGTAGCACAGCTACAAACATGACTGTGCTTGAGCGTGGCAACCTCAAGCTCCCGTGGCTCGTAGTTTTGGAAACATTTTGTTTTGCACATGTAAATCAGTCCCTCAGGGTTGTCGTGTGTGCTTGTTCCTCATTTCTCGCACTGCTTCCCCTGACCCTGCAAATTCCCTCGCTGCAGCGTGGTTGTGAAAGAAATGGTGCGGGCCAAAGGAGCGAGCAGGGTCACAGGAGGGGTCTGCAGCAGCATCTCAATGCTCACCACTCTCCACAGGTCTGGGGAGGATTAAACTTGCTCCCCATGAGGAATTTTGTAAGTAGATGTAGCAAAAAATAATGCATCTTGTTGAAAATCTGAGGCAGGCAGGCAGCTTAGCCACTCTGCTTTTCCTTTCACTGTGCTAAGTATCGCTATTAGGCAACTATCATCTTTATTATAGATTATTCTTCCGTGTAATAGCTGGGATTGTTTACCACAAGAGTCTGCAAGTGTCTTCTGGTATGTCTTGCAGAGCAAGGCTTGCGCCTCACCGCCCTCTGCACCAACCCCACCAAGTGCCCGCTCTTATTTCTTCAAAAAGGCTTCAGTAACTGCGATACCGGCCAGTGAATAATTCAACACCCTGCACGGGCATGCGGAGCAATAGCAGAGGAAGTCGTTGGTGTGATCCACAGCGACTACAAAGTGCTTGTAAAGAAACCCAGCTAATCCTCGTAATGCGCTATGCCGGCCGCGGCTGTTGGTAAATTATACAACACTCGGTACTCTCTCAGGGGTCTGAGGAGCTTCTCAGAAAAGATGCAAACTTTTTATGTTTTTGTAACCTTTCATATTAAAAGCTCATGTAATCGTTGTGTATTTCCATGTTTGCTGCTTTTGTAAAGTGACAGCATATTCAGTTTTATTTTCATTCTGTTTTAACTACAATGATGAGTTCTCTCTATATCTTACAAAAATTTCAGATTTCCATAGAAATGACTTATTTTTTCACAAATAACTGTCTTGAAACAGAACTGTGAAGAATGGAGATAGTAGTGCTGATCAGCTTCACATCTTAACATGAAAACTGAGGGAGAAAGATGGATTTCTGAGCATCCCCAAAATCTCAAGATCATTGGGATCCGGGAAATTGTGAGGGGGATCCACAGATTATGTAGGTCATCTTAGTTCTCTTGCTTTCTCATAGCTGATTTATGGCAAGTGGTGATCTGGCCCTTTGTGTGATTTCCTTAGGGCTCCAGAAGGAAATGCTGCTAGTGGGCGATTAGGCTCCCTGCATGCCCAGCTTGAATTTGTTCTCACACCTCGGCATTTGCTACAGAAGGCTCGAAAGCATCCTGGAATCAAAGCCTCCAAATACCATTAAAATTCCCATGTTTATTATATTGCTTTTTGTCCATGCTAATAAAAGCCACATTCAAAGCCTTGTGAGGAATTTTAGTTGATAATTCCAATTGTCTGGATACAGAGAATAGCCAATGCCTAGCAGAGAGCTTTCAGGGCCAAGAAAATAATACTGCTCAGCACCAGAAATTGAAATTGATGGTGTAAGTTGAAGACACAGGTGGGAGAATCTCACTGCAAGCCTTCCTTGCCTTGCATTGCTGACAACTGTTCACACTCACACCTTTTAGAGAAACACTGTCCACTGAAGAATAAGCTGAAGAGCTATATCCAGCCCAGAGATCTTTAAAGATGCAATTTTCTCTTTTTAGTTAAAAATCTAAGGACAAATGCCTGTTGGCAGTTGGCTACATAAACTGGTTTGGTGGGACAAGGATGCACACCCAGATGCCAGCACCTCCAAAGGGCACTTCCAAATACCTCCTGGCCTTCTGAGTGGCACAGCATATGCACTGAGAATTAAATATATAGATAGGGAATGTTATTTCGGTATCTGTGTGCTTAACAGGAATCAATCCCATCTTTGGCCCCTGAGTATTAGAAGTCTCCTCACATGACAGATTCTGAAACTGAGATGGTCCTGCACCAAACCTGATGCTCTAAACACTAGAGATATCTCTGCTCTAAATTAAACATTTTCTCCAAAGCTATTTATTTGATTTTCTATATGCAGCATGTCCAGATGCTATGTGTGTTTTTGAAAGCAGATTCTTGCTTTTAAATTCCATATGTGGAATGAATGTTTATTAACATATCAAATTGGATAGGATTTTAACTCAAAGGGGAAAATAACATTCTCAAGAGGCAATTGTTTGAAACGCCATTTTTTAAGTCATTAAGCTTCTCCAGCCTCATTTCTCAGCAGAATTCAATGTTTGCAGTAAAGAGTGGCACTGAAGGCAGACCTTCCCTCTCTAAGTTCTCCAGTGCTGACATTAGCATGTGAACAGTACGTTGGATCAACAGCTCTAATGATTCAAGTGCTGTCCCTGGGGATTTGTCCTTTCCCCTGCAAAATCACTCCCTTGCCTAATTCCCATGTTCTGTGCAGAGGCTCAGAGACCTGGCTGCCTACTAAACTCAAAAGCTCCATACCAAGCAATCCACCCGCCACAGTAATCAGGCTCCAAGACTATTTTACTTTATAAGGCAGTGGAATTACCACATTTACCTTATAGATCTATATTTCTCTATAGATTAAAAAAAATGTGCTTGCATTATGTACTACCATATAGCACAGATATTTTATACATGTGTGGGAATGAATCAAGATTTCTTTTCATGTACAAGAGCCACACATTTCATGCTCTTTTTTCCCCTGATAACCAAGCGCCCAGGTTGCAAAGATTTTCCTTTGCTCAGGGAGACTTATGGTCAAACTAAAAGGAAAAAAAAATATCACACCATACTTCTTAGTAAGTTCTCTTGTCCCTTTCAACTAGCCAACATAAAAACCTTTTCTGCTGGCTTGTACAATCTTTTAAAGTACTAACAAGTGTTCTGTGGTTTCTAAGAGATTCTTTTTTTTCTTTCATAGCTCCAGGGTTACCACCCTAGTAGGTGTGGAAAATCTTTGTTCACTTCATTATACGACACTTTTGTATACCATCTAACTGGATTCAGCCAGCAAAGGAGAGCAGATATGTCATATGCCAAATGCTTTTTCCCTTGTCCCTAACATCCTAGGATATCGTACGCTTTTATGTTTTAATGGAGGTTTCTTTTACCAATGACCAACATTTTCCTCTACTCTGTAACGTTCCGGCAAGTTTCTGACCTGGTATAATTTCCCTGCCTGCAGCGCAGTTTTAGCTGGCGTTCCTGTTGGGTACTGAGGAAATTAATATGCTGCCTAGAAAATCATTTTCAAATTTAGCAAATCTGTATGCCAGAGGATGTTGACTTGTGTGCACTAAAATCTCTAGCGATCTCAGTTATAGCAGTGTGAGAAGTACAGTGAAAATGAAGGGAAAAAAAAAAAAAGAGAGAGAGAGCCAAACCGTTGCATGTCATGGGTTTTAGTGCAGGCTTTCATACTTTCATAGAAATCTTGGCACATTGTTACTGAGCAGCACCTTAGCCCTGTGAGGCGCAAATGGAGATTAACAAGCACCCCAGAGCAGTGAAAATGAAATCTGTACACTGAAAACATCACATATAATATTTGTATACAGCTATGAAGATATGCCCCAGCACATTTCAAACATGCATTTATTTAGTAACATATTCTTGTTAGGCAGTTCTGTATCAGGGCTATTTTCAGAAATTGAAAATGCTGCTTCTCTTTTAAAGCCGGCCACTTCCTTTTTGACTGTCTTCCCACTCTGAACATAAAACAGGTGCATCAGCAATATTTGGCATGCTCATAGCCAAAGAAGTTCTGTCTTTAATACCAAGCATTTTGTGTAGTTTGCCTTATCTCAGTCATCAGCACTGATTCAAAGCTATTGAGTGTCACAGCACTGACTCTAAGCCAAGTTAGACAAGAGTCGGCTAGGGTTACAGCTGTGGGAGGACCTGTAAAAGGAGGTAATAGCTGTCTCTAAGAGCTGAGAGATGCCAATATATTACTTCCTTCAGATTTCTCATTTACTGAAAGTTGATTTCCCTGTCTTTGTTCTTTTATGAAAGGTGAGGGGACTGATTAAAATTCCCAGATGCAAACTCACAATTCCTCGGACATCACTGGCAGAAAAAGAAAATGGAACCTACTTCGGAGTGAAAAGATTTATAAAAATGTGATGGGCAAGCTTGTAAATGGTTGAAAACAAGGTCTTAGGCTCCAGAAGCCTGGGGATGGCTGGGTGCAGGTGGCCCGGCCTGCGCTGCCGCGGCACACGGGGCATCGCGCTGCGGCAGCGGCTGCTGCCCGCTGAAGGCAGCCTCTGCTAAACACCCTCTCTAGGTAATACAGCCCTCTGGAAATGATGTTTTAAAATGCTAGGATACCTGCGCAAAAGAACAAAAACATGTACAAAATGATGTTAAAACTCATCTTTTTTGTTTTGTTTTGTTTTTCAAATATTATTGTAAAATAAAACTTTAGAAACTCTTGCCCCATTTCATACCAGAGTGAACTGAAGAAGAAGCTGTCATGGGCTGATTTTTGAAAAAGATACTAACCCTCAGCTTCCTGAGGGTCTGCAGTGAAGAATCTGCTGAACAAACTGCTGAGACTGCAGAGCACCATGGGCAGTCAGCAAAGCAGAACAATTTGTGATGAAGTAGGAAAGTGCAGAAGTGACTACTGCCTTATCCAAGGTAGAGGAGGACTTCTGGTTCGAGTAGGCAATGTTTTCAGGCAGCTACTGAGATTTCTCACCAAAGGAAAAAAAAATTAAAATAAAAATAGATGAGCAGAGGAAGCATACTGGGGACACTGAAAAGTGCAGACATTAGTGCTATTACCCGAAGAATTAAGGAAACATGGACCATATGCGTTGGACTTTTCTCCCATGTGTCTCTATCTGGTGCTCCCGTCCTCACCGTATTACACAGGAGCGATGCTGCTGCAATGACTTGCCTATACTTTTTACCGACAGAAGAATCCTGCCTGCTTGACTGACACTATTTACACAGCCCTGTTACCCACAGCACACTAGATGTGTTCTGATCTGAATAAACATTTTGGAATTACCTTTTCCTTACCTAAAAATCCCCTTTGACGATATAAACTTGGGTGCTTGTCTAAAGAGAGATATGGACAACAGATTCCTCCTGACTTGCTGGTGACCTTCAGTGTCCCAGTCAGTGATCCCTCCTGAGGGACTAGGGAGACATTTCTTTCAGCACGGTGACTGTTTTCAGAAGGCAGATTGCCAGAACAGTCAGCACAGAGGACTGTGATGGTGGTGGCTTCAGGGAGAGGTCAACATTTTTCCACATTGGGTTAGACTCTCTCTGACAATTCCCAGCATCCATAGAAGAGCTCCAAGTTCCTGCAGGATGCTGGTTACGTCATCAGGGGAAGGCTACACATTGACAGAGACATTTTTGGACTTACATTGACTTGCACAGTGGGCATAAAAAACACGCAGTCCTTTACAGTTTTCCACTATTCTTACACTATTTGCAGAAGAACAGTTTATTTTCTGAGACTTGATGTTAGGGGATACGACACCTCAAAATCACATACAGGTAAATAACAATTGGTATTTTTTCCCAAAGTAAATAATTCCTATTACACTTAAAATGTTGGATGTGGCTGATCCAAGCCTTCCAGTGGTCCTAGCATGTTTGATTCAGTTACGGCATTTTTGAAACTCCTCCCCTTAAATGTATCAAGAGATTCCTAATTTTTCTTCTTCTAAAGTAGAACAGAAAATGATATTCTACAAAGGAAAAAGGCAAATTCTTTATAGTTTGGGGGCAAATTTTGTCATTGGTAGGAATTCACCGATACTCTAAAAACATCCACATTAGAATAAAAATAATCATGCAAAAGAGTCAGTTAAACCAGACTAAATACGATTTACTTAGGGCTAATTTCATCTCCCATGTGTGTTGATTCACCCACTCTATCCTTTAAGCATGTTTTCTTTTTTCTTAGAAAGGACTCCAGAAAGATTCCTTTGGCAAGTGAAACGGAGGAACTATTTTGGTATTGCCAACACTGATGCTGTTTTTTATTTGAAATAAAAACTTATTCAAATTTTACTTCTTTTGCTTTTAAAAGCCCTGAACTCAGGATTCATAAGATAATAGCAATTTTTTGTTGTCTGTGAATTCATTAGCTTTTTTTTTCTTTGCAAACTATTTTCAGGATTTAATAGTTCAAGAGAAAGCCCTGAAAATGTGAAGCTCAAAAATGGATATGCAATTTGAAAAACAGCATTTTTTTGGCAAATTTTATGATTTTAAAATTTCTTTGAAGATTTTTAGCATGAGAGTCTAAGAACTGATACCTATCCAGTCATGCTTTAGGTGCTTTGATGTATATGTGCAAGTATCTTTGTACTCAACCTATTAGCCAGTTCCAAGCACATCATAGCATCTGAGACTGTTAAACACCTCTGTATTTTGTGGAAATAGATAACAGACCATCTCAACACCCTGCCGGGGCAGTGGGGGGACAGTAACATAATGTGGCGTCTTATTGAACCCCTTAGACTCTATAGGGGAGAGAGCTCACACATGTATCTCGGCCATGGGAAAATCTGCATGAGGAATTCACACCTTAGACCTGAAACCCAGTTACACAAGATATCCGAATGAGTCAGCTCCTTTGGTTTCAGTACTCGTTGAACTATTTATTGAGCACTTACGGTCAGAGGCGCAGTTAGCTTATAAACAGGAATCAGCAAACCCAAGAAGAACGATGCACAACTACAGCCCCCTCCAAGGCAGGCAAACAGCAAGTAGCCGCTACTCACTTCAGACTGGGATGAAGTAGCTCTGCTGGTTATGGGACCAATCCCCAGGTTAAAGGCCCTGGCAAGTCCCAATAATTCGGGCATGCTGCCCACAGGAATTTTCTTAGCACATAGTAAAGGCCCCCCATGTCTTAATACGGCTATGCTACATCATGCAGGAGATGAGTAAGAGACAAAGATACTGGTTTTACGTACTAGGCTAAGCAGTAAGTTATGATGGTGCAGTTATTATACATCAGCCCTCCATAGCTCTCTCTCCTTTTGTGGTATTAAGTTCTTATTTTCTGAATCCAGTTGCTGCCTACATGCTTTTTTTGGCTCAACTCTCTCTCTTTCTTTTTTCTTTTTTTTTTTTCTTTTTTTTTTGTTCATATTCACCTTCGGTTATGCCCTGCAGAGGCGTTAGTGTCCATGTTTCCTTTTCTACATAAAGATTCTATTGAGACATCAGCACATCTGGGGAAAACATGTTTTTTAATATTATAGTTGTTGTTATTCATTTCAAATTCAGTGCTATCATATTTGATGTCTGCATCTTTAAAAAATACAAAATGATGCCTTGTTGGCAAATAACGAATGCAAGTCTAACAGAGAAGAAGAAAGTGAACCTGCCTTGAGGTTCCTTTATTATAAAATTCTTATCTGAAAAAAAGGACCTTTGAGGATATTAAAACTTTCCTCTTTTTGCTGTTAGCCTCATGAAAGGGAGAGCTCTTGTTAAACTTGCATTGCTTTGTTGTCTCCATAGTTCTGATGCCTTACACAGCAGTTTTTCTTTTAAAATAAATCCTCAGGATAGAAGATAAAACAAATGCCATGCTCTAGTGACTGGCATATACCAACCAGAGGCATATTCACATGAGAAAACTGCTTGACAAATATTTTGTCTATCATCTGAGATATTTTCCAGCTGAGTAGCCTTGCTATTCGGTTCCCACCACATTCTCTGCATTGCACAGTGGAAAAGCAAAGACATTTAACTTCTGGACTGGGAACTTCAGATGCTAAAAACCAGGTCACCGGTTCCTTTTTTTTTTTTTTTTTCCAAGGGCTTTTTTTTTTTTTTTTTAGTTGGCACTGAATAATGGAAACAAACTTAATTTCAGCTGTTTTCTCTGAATATATCCGTATAAAAGGAAGAAATCTGGGAGGTGATAGCTATATGACTCAAAAGCCCCTGGATACAATAGCTAAAAATTCTCATCATCTAAGACTATTCGTATATTTATCATAAAATTCTAAAGAGCACACAATATTCTTAGTTTCTTATCATTAATATAGGGTTATAACAAGTATGACTGTATGAAAGTACAACAGAAAATAAGGGAAAGCATTCAGAAAAGCCTTGGATTCCAAATCTAGAGGAAATTGAAATGTTTTTATTGAAGTCACTTTATTTTAAAGCATCATTGCAACTGGTCAAGCAAGTATTTTTTTAACAATTTTTTATGCCATTGTTTATGTGCTACATGCCCCTGGTTCTTTCCGCATTATGGAAGCTAAAAACACTAAGAATAAATTACTTATTGCGATAATGATAAGTAAAAATTTATAGCTCATAGAGTGGTTTCAATCTTCAGAGCAAAACCAAAATAAAACACAGCAAAATTAATTTTGCTGTGCCTCATGGAGTTAGAAAAATTAGTAACACACCAGTCTCACAAAGGAAGAAACTGGACAAAAGTTGTACAGCTTGTTCCTGACACTTCATTTAGAAAATAAGGCCAAAACACCAGGTTAACTGGATGCAGTTAAACAACATAGGTCACATATTAGAGGTTGGCTATCTGATGTATCTATAGGTCTCTTTGTGTTCAGCCATGACGTAAATCAAATCAAACAACTGTACAGAGGGCATTTGCTAAGTTTGAATACAAGTTCCCTTGAAGAAATCACTATTTGCTTGTGAAATAGGAAAAAGGCTAAAATTTTTATTTTAATTATTTACTGCAAGTCTTTTGTGCAGCTCCATTTATAAGACGAGCAGTGAGTCAAAACACACCATGTAAGAGAGAGGCTTTGATATCAGATGCTGGCTTTCTACCCACCGCGAACTGCCTTCATCTACGTGTCAGTAGAAGTGATGCTAACCGCAGCGCAGCGTGTCCGAAGCCGGTGTTACAAGGAAATACTGCGTGTTTTGGCACGCTCCAGAGCTCTGGCCCTGGCCCCCGTCAGCGCAGTGTGCGCCGTCCGAGCGCGTCCGTAGGCGCACGCTCGTGGTGTCGGTCGTCTGTTACTAATTCCACATTACAACGAACGATGGACTCCAGTTTCCATTGCTGCCAGTGCTTTAATCTTCCTAAGAACAAAAAGCGCATTCAAAACAAATTAAGCTCATGGACACTCACAGTACTCATGCTGGGTTAGGCTTGGATTTTTCTATTCTAGGCAGCTGAGGCAAATTTTCTCTAAATTAATAGACTACTCTGTGTAACACCAGCCGCTGCGGATAGGCAGCAACTGTCCTGCCACAGATTTAGTTGGTTGCTCTTGTCTTGACTACAACTGTGTTGTGTGTTCCTACAACTTAAAAAGCTTGGGAATTTGCAAAAAGAAAGGGAGTGATGGGAGCACTTTGAGAGCACATTTTATGTTTTCTTATAGGAAAAATAAAAATACAAGATGTGAGAAACAGATGAGGTTTTCATTAAATTTTTACATATAGCATCTTTGTGAACATCTAAGGAAAGATTTTGCAAAAAAAGCACGAATCTTGATTTATGGTCCTAAATTTCTGTTAGGTTCTTAAATAAATGCTTGTTGGTTTTTTTTTGGTTTTGTTTTTTTACCAGTGCCGATCAGCCAGCATGCCAGTTGGAGTCCCATGAGAAAACAGCTTTCCAAACAGTGAATCTGTCTGAAATGTTTTCTGAGTTCCTTCACATGAACTCAATCAGAGCTTTACATGGTTATTGCTGTTGAAAATCAGACTGCTTATTTAGGTACCAAAATTAGGAAATCTTGCCCCACAGTTACATTTTTACCTGTGCGGGTCCGTTCATTTCCCTTGGGGACAAAAAAAGATGTCATGGTAGGAAAACAAAAGAAAACAAACAAAAAAACAAACAGCTCCCTACTCCCCTCGTTAATATAGACATAAATTTTCATGAAAACCAGACTGAAGTGAGGATCACGATATTTCACCAGACCTCAGTCTAGACAAAATTCCGAACTTCAGATTGTTAATCTTTTGCTAAAACCTGTCAGTATCTTCTTAATTAAACAGAGCTTTCCTTCGGTAAAAGTTTTTGTGTCAGAATTATACAGCCTTCCAATTCTGACATTCAGACTATTTCTTGGCTGGTGTTAATGAGGTACCTTAGTTTGTTTTAATGAGGTACAACGCACGGCTTCATTTATACATGAGAGGAGAAACAGGAAGATTTTGAACAGTTTTCCAACCTGCTCAAAATGCAAGCAAGACGAACAGACTTCGCTACTCACCATTAATACGATGACAAAAAGAATTGGCAGCATTTTTCTACCGATTACTCTAATCTCATGTGGCTACATTTAAAAAGTGGAAAACCACAGTTATCTCATATAGATCCTCACAATGCACCGTATGTATCTAGTGAATGAGCATCAAACTGACCCTGTGGGTGTATGCTGCACATCCTGCCAGCCCATTGATTTCAGTACTATGCTGAAAACAAAAGGCTGACTTTGAGGAAGGGCCATGAACTCACATTTAGGGGTGTAATTTTGCACAAGTTAGAACAGAGGAGAGACAAAACTGTCCTGCAGACAATAGGCTTCAGTATGAGGAATGCTAATTATAATGTTGGCAAGCTCTGGGGTCACGTTCTTTTCAGCCTTCTATAATTATGCTCCAGGAAGCACGGCAAAAAAGAGGTTAATTCCCTTGCTTCTCTTTTTTTTTATTATGCTCGAGAATTTCATGCAGATGTAAAGCATAATTCCATAAGAATTATATTGTTGGTTATCATTAATGGCTGCTTGTTATGAAGTGCAATGTTCCTACCTTTTAAAATTCAGCCGAATTCTAGACAGGCCTTTCCTCTGTTAGGATCTTGGCCAGTAAATGACTCAATAGGGTGCATACAGTGGCTGGAGCAATATAATAGCATCACCCTTGGAAACTCTGTGGAACAGTATTGGTAACCACAAGAGCAAAGGGGCACTTCTTCACAAGGATGTCTTTCACTGGTGCAGACGGTCAACCAGAGGGCAAAACACAATGTTTCAGGCTAGATATAGATTTCAAATGGGGCAGATATTTGGCAGGCCGGAATCATATACATAAAGCTGACTTTGAAAAAATGTCATACAAAAAGAAAGATCCACTGTTACCACAGGCATCTGACTGTTATATAATGCTTTATTAGCTGGGTAGCATTCGGAGAGGAAAAACAAATTGAACAGACCCAAGCAACATCCTTTGGGAACAGAAGGACATTACTTCTCTGCTGGCTTCTTCACATTCACCATTTAGTTTCTGCTGACTGCAGTTTTGGCAGCATTTCCTAGCTAGAAAAGACCTCTTTCCTCAATAGTGAGCTAATATCTGATCTCTTCATCCCTACTCAACCCATCTAGGACATTTTAGGTAACCCCATCTATCAAATGTTTCTGGGATTCACCATGTTGCTTTATGGCTAATCCGGCATGCTCCACCTACTTGCTAGTCACAGCAGTTACTGTTTATCATTGGGGCCAGCCGTCTGAAAGAAAGTCTCTCCTGAGGTTAGTGGCCCTTGGACATCTTTTGAAGTCTCCTTTAAGAAGGCGCATAAAGAAGGGACACGCTATAAGACCCACCTCCAGGCCCCTGGGTGCCTCAGGGGACTGCGCCGTGCAGCTGAGGTGACAGGCAGTGAGGGCTGGCAGAGCGAGCCTGGTGGCACCTTGTGCTCGTGTTTCTGCAGAGGCCTCGGAGGCGGCCTGCTGCAGCTCTGCTGGGTGCTGCGGGGCCTCTGTGCTGCCTCTTACGTACAGTCTCCAAGCTCTTAATTTCATCTGTGTCTGCATAACAGCTGAAGCACTCCTGAATAGCCAGAGATAGGCAGGACTTCCCTTTCACATCCTCCATAGGCTCACTTGTAGATGGATGCCTACTTACATCCTTATATATCTCATTATAGTCAAGGGCAACTTACATGCCTTTGAAAGTAAAATTGCTGCTATCAAATGAGAAGTGCTGTCCCTCCTTAAAAATTCAGAAGATTATCTTTGAAAAGCCTTGTCAAAAACTCACTACTCTGTTATTAACACTCTAAGAAAAGATCACAAGAAAAATGGGACAATTTTCCAGACATAAAGGACAATATAAAAATATGTTGTTTATAAAAGTTTTAGACTAAACTGCGTCCTCTTATTATTAAGCAGCAGCTTAATAATATTATTGCAAGGTAGAGACTACCTGTTTTTGTGGCATTTCTACATATTAATTGTCCAATTGGATCAGAGTTGGCAATAATTTACTTATTACCAGCATTGGGGTCTGAATAATATTTTCCTTTCCATTAAGTTTCTTTCCCAGGATTTCTTGACAGTTATATCGTCTCATCATTAAAGTTACTTCTCATCATAGACATAGAATATTCACATGAAAGATCAAATCACTGTTATTTTGGCCTGTTACTGTTTTTTTAATCTAGATTGTTAACCCATCATTTTTTATAGTCTTTATACTCACACATATTAATGTGAATCCTTCTCCATTTTCCTTTAGTGGTCATAATATCTGAAGAGTATTTCCTGTTTTTCCATTTTAAAGTTTTCTGGCTTTGTATTTTTCAGTCTGAGACCACAAATGTAGAAGCTATATTGTGGATAGTGCCAGATTTAGATTTTGCAGAGGAAGGGACAGTGATCTTATAATTAAAGTCCTAGAATGGGGAAATGGGAAAATAGGCTCTCACTACCATTAATAGACAGGCTCATGAGTATTATGGATTATTACAGATATTCCCTTTATAAGATAATTTTTTTTTGTACAATAAAGTGAGATATAGAGAATTTGTTTGACTTGGCAGAAGACTTGACAAAGTTATTTGTACCTAAAAGGATATTTTTTTTTCTTTTCTCCTAAAGCCTTTAATTCCCAAAGAGCTCCTTTGTGACCCTAGGATGGTCCCATAAGACCCAATCCATTTCACAGTGCCCTAGTGGAAGTTGTATGAAACCTATGGTTATTTGTATGATATTGCCACCCAATTGTATTAGGATCATTAGAAATAGTAAGACATCAAGGAAGAAACAGTCAGGACAGAAAATGGAAAATATTTCATGCCACTTTCAAAGACAGGAAACAGAGTGAGAGAGAAATGAAATGACTTCCCAGGTGTACACAAGGAATTTCTGGAAAAGCTGAGCATTTAACATGGATGTCCTCTCTTCAAGTTCAGTCTGTCACATTGATCTGCTGGCTCGTATAAAAAGAAACAAACCCTACATTACTTGATCTCTTTATGACTCAGTTTTTTTTTATGTGTAAAGTGAATTGCAGTTGTTTTTTAGATAAGGAAGGCTGTAAAATTAAATTGGCTGATATATACCTTAGTATATTCTAGTGCCTGACAGATGGGCTTTGAATAAACACAAATATTACTTCAGAAGTATCTGCAGAGTGATCTAACAGAGACTGCAGTCCCACCTGGCCCACTGGGCTTCCGTTTACCCCAGAATACAGTGCAAGAGAAGAGACATTATTGGCAGTTCATGAATCTTCAGATCCACCAGTTTAGCCAGCCACTAAAGGAGGCTGCCAGAGGTATCTTGAACCCAGTATTTTAGATGTTCTGGGACTGAGTGTGCTGGAGGTGAAAAAAAAAAAAAAGTCCTGCATAGCAAAGGTTTACTTAGATTAAAAATTCTGTGGGGACGTGAACTCTGTCATGTGCTTGTACAATATGACTGTCAAGCACAATAGATATCTGGCCTAAACATTTTGCACATAATAATGATGTTTGTGGAGATGGTGTAGCTTTATAAAACTAGAAGAAAGTCTTGCACTCCTCAACATGCAGAACAGTAAGGTCAGGTCAGTTGATTGAGGTCCTGCTTTTGGAAATTAAGGTTGATCCAGGCATGAAAGTTGTGTGGCTGCATATCCTTAGCCATAAAGTTGATGGGATTTGCCTCTGACTTTGAAAGAGCAGAACTGAACCATGAATTTTCATATGGAAATATTGCAATTATCTGTGCAAACTGGATAACTGTACTCATAACTGGCCAGATGCTTAATTTTGAAGACTGGTTTTGAAATGTTGAAAAAGTAAATGACAAGTTAGTATGTGTAACTGGTTCCCACCACAAAATCATAGGTGCAGGTATAAGTCTGTGTGTATGGCTCTTAATTTATAAATGTTTGATTTGGAAGAAAAAGATATATTTAGCTTTAAAATATCAACCTTCCAAATAATTAAGCAAACCAGTGAAGATTTTATATATGTAGCAAATGCTGTAAAAGTGCCATAAAAATGATGGGTGGAAAGTCTATCTGAAAAAAATATCACCAAGTCAAATTAGCAGTGATCTGATCTACATGTGAATATTCAGTTCTGCCTGTGAGGAGAGGTAAGGAACAAACTTAATGTAAAGAAAAATGTTTTTCAGAAATTTATTGCTGATAATCAGTAAATTGTTACCAACTCCAATTAAATCTGATGGTGTCATGCAAATCCCTATCTTGAAGTATTGTTGAGTTATTGACCCAAGTTCCCACTGGATGACGAAGGGGCTTCTGACTGAGCCGTACTTTGCCAAACAAAGTTATGATCAAGAAGTTGCCCCTCTGTCAAGGATACTCATTCAGAGAAATACTATTATTAATATTAAAAAAAGATCCATATGGCTCTTTCTCAGGAAACCTCACAGTTTTTTTTTTAATGCACACTCTTGTCTGTTCCATACATGGTTCATGAGAACCATCTCAGTGTCTGACTTCCCAGCCACCGATGGGTGTAACTTTGCCTAATTGGTTAGACAAAGAAAAGACCGAAAAGAGAATGATTTTTTTACAAACTCCCTCCCTCCCAGCCCCTGGTGAGAAGGCGCTTGCCTGCGCACTGTGCTTCTGCATTTCCATCCTGCAGTCACCTCATACATGCTGGGCCATCACCCTGCGACAGCTTCAGAAACGCGAGGTCCTGGCTCTACTGTTGCCTTCAGGGCACAGATAACCTTTGTGCCTTCTCCTCGTTTGTTTGCTCGTGTGCGTCTGCCCAGGAGCTGAGGTTTAACTCTTCCCAGCTAGTGCTCGCTGCTTTGCTGTTTTGAGTTGATACCTCAGGAGGTCCGGGGGCTCTGGCTGGTAGGCACAACTGAGCTCGTCTCTTGCACAGAGCCTGCAGTCCTGCAGCTTGTCCTCAAAGAGGAGCGACAGACACTGCCCCTTTTCTGGTTTGGGTAGAATAGAAATCAGACCATGAGGAAAACTGCTGATTATTTCACAAGCAGAATTTCTGCAAATTAAAAGACTTTGCAAACCTGCTACGGAGGCAGCAACCCACTTGGTATTAGAAGAGCCTCATGTCACGGTGCTGCTTGTGCAGCAAGGTAACACGCTGCTACCTTCCCCGCTCCCACCGCCTCCATCAAGCCACGCAGTCAGCTTATGAAACACCAGCACTGAAAGCCTGGACCTGTTAAAAATGTTTCTTGCTGCCAAACAAAGCAAAAATCTTTCCACTTTGGAATGAGCAACTTCTGTGATCAACCAAATCTGTTCTCTGATGGAAATAAATGTAGGCTTCAGATCAATGAAGCATGTGTGTGAGAGAGGGAGAGAAAGAGAGAGTGGGCGACTGGAAGTGAGAAGTGGAAGGAGCGGTATATCCTTCAGTTTCCATATCTGCACATTATAGCTAATAAAAAATATAATAGCTTGTAGTATTTCCAACAGAAACGGGAAGCTGTGACTGTACAGTCTGCAGTAAGCTTGAATCATGTGCACCAAATGGGATATCCTGTAGGTTTTCTATGGAGCTGCTCTGTGCACACTTTCCAATAACCTTTAACAAAAGTAATGAATCGCTGCTGCTGTTATAAAAATCTCAGTGTGCTTTCCTAACATGATACTAATGAAAGCTATCTTAAAGAACAGAAGTTCAGATTACAGGAACTTCAGTAAATAAATCTCATCATTCACCTGTATCATTTTACCAAGATTTCTTTTTCATTGATTTTTAAAGAGAAGCAGGTGTGTGGCAGGAGTGACTAATTCACGCTGCAAAACCAAGACGTTGTGTGGTTTGCTGCTTCTGGGATCTCTCCTCCCCACTCTCTGAGCTCTGCCATGCTTTGGCAAAGATTCAGTTCCTATATTAGATAGCTAATATAGTTCCTATATTAGAAAGATGATTATGTAAGGTGAGAAGACAAAAAAGCAGTGACACGAACTCCCTGCAGAGCTCCGTTACCGAACCACTCCCCTGAATGCCATTAGGTGTGGAAGAAAAGAACAAAAACCTAACAATTCAGATGGGCTGCTGAAGGCTTACTTAGGACCTGCTGTTACCAGCAGATATTATCTGCAAGGGTGTCCAGCAACTCATCACATACCTCTATTCTGCCTGTGAGGTATCTTCTCTCATCTAAGTCTCCTGTGTGCCAGGATCTTTCATGGTGGGGAGTTTCATGGAAGGATTAGCCTCTTTTCAGGCCATGGCATGTTTGATCGAGCTCCATCCAGCTGACAGGCAGCTTGGCCCTGTGCTAGGAAATCATCAGTGTTTGAGCAAAGGGAGACAGGGACTCTTCTCATGTACTTACTGTCATGGTCTGAGCAGGTATGTACCAGAAACACACAATAAGCAGTGCTTTAGCATTTAAAAAGTTTGGTGCTTGTGGCTTGGTTGCTAGGCTCATTTTGCAGTCAGTAATAAATTTTTCATTGACATTACAAGCTGGATGGCACTGGCCATGTTGCAATCAGTGCTTGCAAACCACATTCTGTGTTTTTTTCCAACATCAAGTGCATTTGGGTGGCACAGGTACAGTGATGTTGCTTCTATTGCGGGAGGTAACCAGGCTGGTGTTGTTGCAGAAACTGGGTGAGGCAGACAAATCTTTTCCAGGTTGACTGTGGGTCTTTACAAGTATATGCATATGTGTATGTGTGCCTTGCCAGAGGAATTCAGCACAAATATCCCCTGGCTGAGTGCATGGCTGCAGTACCATCTTGGGACTAGTCTTTCCTCTTTCAGAAACAGTTAAAATACTGTCAGTACAAGTGTCTACATAATACAACTCTCCTTAGATGCATATGGCTTTTTCTCTCTTCTGTCCAACCCTTTTTCATGAGAACATATTTCATCTTCCCACACCATGCTGGCAACACTAGTTACTCTGAAGAGGCCACTGTCTTTTACATTTCAGAAGCCTTCACATTGTTCAGATATTTAAGAGTCCTCAAACTATTGAAGTTATATATAAGGGAAATTCTGGTAACATTATTAATGCCTGTCATTTTAAAGATAAAAGCATTTCCTCAGTCTCCTTGCGATCTGATGGATTTACTGGCATGTAAAATTAGTACCTTTCAGTCTTTGAAACCAAGTTATGTCTTAGTGACCCGATTCTCCCCAGATCAGCAGACAGCCCCATGCAGGTGTGAATGTTTTAAAGGGACCTGATTCTGTCGTGGTGAGAGCTGCTCCTTGCACATGGGGAGAGAGGGGGAAAAAAGAGACTTCTTGAGGCTAATGGCTACATTTTCAGTGCTTTACATGGGTGATTCAGACATGTAATTCCCCTGTTTTAACAGGATGACAAAGCTAAATTGCCAGTCTCTAACCTTAAGTGTTCCCATAACTTATATACAAATGATACGATATCTTGTGGATGCTTCTAGTTTCATTCCACGTTGTGTACTGTGAGCACTTGGTATATCTGAGTGTCCCAGTCTTATTACGGATGAGATGATACCCACCATTGCTAGAAGTAGTAGCCTGAAGAAACCATCATTGAAACATAATGCTATTGTACTGTCATCACTACCGTTGTTATGATTCAAGAGATTCTTTTACTTTTCGATCTTTATTTTCAGTATGTTTTATAGTAAAGTTCACATTCAGGCTAAAATTTGTCATTTTTTCTAAGGCCAGAGCAAACCAAAAATAAAACAACTGAATACAACTGAATTCTGTCATTCCGGAACAATAAAGCCAGGGAAATATATATGTATATATACACATGTATA
>NW_010589204.1:303777-321762 GCF_000705375.1 Tinamus guttatus | reverse complement strand
TTTTTTTTTGATTGGTTGACTGCTTGGTTGATTTGTTGGTTGTTGTGTTTTATCTGTGAAGGTACCTCTTAATGGCCTAAGCTTTGGAGTCAGACTATCTGCTTTTTACCTTAAGTAAATGGGCCAAAAGACACCAAAGACACCTTATCTCTGAAGAAGATAGAACTTATTAGAACTCAAAATAATAAATTAGAGCAGATAACTGGGTTCTTTGAAATGGAATCTACACATGCTGAGTTATCAGTGCAGAGCAAAACTCTACTTGATGCTCTCACAAGCGAAACTTTTGTTTCAGATAAGGACAGAATCATCTTAGGCAATAGGTCCTCAAAACAGAGTTACTGGGAAGCAGTCTGGTCTTTTAAAAACCTACTGCTGGCATCATCTCAGTCCTGTTTAGCCAAATGTTCTGTATCATTCTCTTCCAGAACAACCACAGAAAAACGAGCATTTGATGATGTTTACTTTCACTGCATGGCAGACATAAAGGTTAAAGGTATGAGGAAATGGTAATATTTCAACTACAATTGTCTCACCAACTCTACCTCTGGTTGCATATTTGAATGAAGACTGACATCACAGATGAGGGTTCTGGAGATCTTTCTTAGATAACTGAAATGAAAAATACTTATTGCACTGAAAATTTCCAGTCTTCTCCTGTAGGCTGTACAGATATTTATAGCATTCAGCGGTGGCATGTGTTGTCAGAGAGATTCAGCATATTAAACGCAGAAGTATTCTTTTGCCTATGAAATAGAAATAATAATAATAATAAAAGTATTTGCAGTTGTTCAGATTATCCACACTTTAGTCTTTCTACAGTCTTTTAGCTTGAATACACTCTTTACTTGTATAGTTATTTGTGTGCACAAATCTCTATTCAAATTCAGGTCTGTTGAAATTAATTCAGATGCTTCAAATTCACTTGATCTTTGTGATACAGGATACACTCTTACCGTCTGTCATGATTTAGTAAAGAATAGCATCACCGTAGAGCTGTTCTGCTAATAGTAAAACTAGGAACAAAGGATGCACCTGGATGAGTTGAATTGTTGTGGGCACATCCCTGCAACATCCCTGCACAAGACAACGTCTCATTTTATTTCATATATACTCCTAGAAAAGGGATATGAAGATAGTATGGGGAAAATAATTGATTTTTCATTTTCTAATGTTATTTACAAAGTTCCGTTCTTTTCATGTGAGGAAACCAGAGAGCGATGGAGGTTTCTATTACCCTGGAGACAGCAGGGTCCACTCTCATCAGATCTACATGAAATGTGGTAGAGCCTTTCAGAAACACATTTCCCTCTTGTGCTAAAGGTAGATGGAGCAAATACTAACACCATGCTCAGCACCAAGCACAGGCAAACTGGGAGCATATGGTGCTTCCACAATAAGTTTTCACTGAGGATTTAGCTGGCCATCCCTAAAATCTCAAAGACAGATGCATGGTAATTTAGACTAACCACAAAAATAGACACAAAGAAGAAAGTAGCAAGATAGATAATGGACTTCTTTTTTTTTCCCTGCCTTTTGATATATAATGACAAAATATTCTTGTTTTGTTAGTACCATGTTAATAATGAATAACCTCTACTGTTCCTGTTTGCCGCAATATTGCTCTCTTAAATCCCCCTTGTGCTATACAGACAAACACATTTAAGGTTTCAACAAGATTTTTGTAGAGATCCCTGCCAACTAAAAAACATTAGAGCTTCTACCGAAACTGGAGAAAAGAATAACTAACTACTTCGTGCTTAAAATGCTGGTATGGAGATGATAATATTTGCTTGAGAGGCAGCTTGCAATCATAAGGTTCATCCACCAGACCAACCGACAGTTGAGGTCAACTATCACTTCTGTGATTATAAAGTGTGTGTGGGGAGAGAATTCTTAATACCACATCACCTAAGCACCTTGGCATGGGCACAAGTAAATATATCAGACAAGTATATGAGTGAGGCCTTCAGAACAGAATCATGTATAAACAAGCGTTACTTTGTGTTAATGACTGCCGTGATGACAGAAAGTTACAGAGTAGTAAATGCAGTGCACTTGGTGTATTTTACTTGGAATGGGATACTGCTTGACACAACATTCCCCAAACTTCTGGCATAGCCCTGGCACAAAGGCAAATATATGAGCCAGATGAGAATCTGACCTCACCTTTTCACAACGAGTATTACCTTTACAATTACCTTATATGACGGTGACAAGAGAATTTAAAATTTTAACTGTGCACCCAGCCAGTAAATCTTGCAGTAGCCTGTTTTCTCTAGCAATAGCACCTTACCCAAGTCCTGAGTTGCTCAGAAAGAAAAAAAACTTAAAATGCTCCAAAAGTCACTATTCTTCTACCAGTCTTAAACCTTCCTTCTTCCCTTTTGGATTGTTGGAGTCTCTGTAACTTCTTTGAAAGTATAAACATGCTCATTCAATAAAATATTGGGAAGTAAGCCATAAGAGTTAGTATAGCATTCATCAAAATTATATTTTAATTTTGAACCATGCATATCAAATGTTTAGTAAATCTACTGTCACCTACTTCTTCCAGGGACAAGCTGAGCAAGCAAGCAGAGGAGTGAGGAAATTCAGAAAAGATACAGCATTCTGAAAGTCTTCTGGTGAGCAGAAAACAAAAGAGAGTGAATTACTCACTAGTGTGTCGTACTGAACAGACTTTGTATATTTTGTTAGGTAGAAGAAGAGTGTTTTCTTTGGAGGCATTGAAGCGAAACAGAACCAGGAAACATTCAGGTTGGAGTAGATCAGTTGGAGAGGAGGAGCAGTATGACAGCTATCTAATAACAAATGCCCTTTCAGTTAGTGGGGTTGCTCGTTTGTAAGCAACAGCCAGAATTTACTCCCTATGTTGAAAATCAGGAGAAGAATCAGCCTATACTCTCATTTCTAATATTTTTCAAATCTGTATGAAAACAAAATGTTTAGTTCCATCAGGCTCCTTCTCATTAGCATACTATGAAGAGCGTGTTCACTTTTGAAATGTCTGAAATTACAGGAATTAATTATATCATAAGGCTGGAATGATCTTGCCATCATTGCTAGCTTTGAAGGGGAATATTAAAAATGTGTGAGCTTCAGGAACATGGTATTTTTAATTCTCACTTTAGCCACCTACTGTGCCTCCTCAAAGCTTCATATAGTTCATTTAACAATGTTTCAGACTACTTTTTCCACACTTAGTAGAATAATTGACATGCATGTTTTGAAAAGCGATCAGGGGATTTATGGGGGATGGGTAGTACCAAGTGTCACCTTTCTTGCTCAGTAATTCCTTTAGAAGGAAAACAAAGTTGCAGGAAATTAATGAAAACCTTTACACAATTTAAAAGATTATTTATTAGTATCTGATTAAAAATAAAAACCACTAGAGGGTTCTTACGTTCCTTTTGGAAATGTGACAATATTTTCACTGTTTTATGTTTGCCAGTAGTGTTCTACATAAAAGAACCTTTAGCAAGGTATTTGAGTATTTAATTTTTCTGTCTGTGTTTCAGGTATTGTCTACTATTTACTTCAGTATTTGAATTGATTTAATTATTTTATTCATCCAAAAGTGAGAAAAAAAACACAAAAATACATATAAAAAAATTAAAAAGAAAAAAAAACAAAGAAAGCTCTCCCAAGCTACAGGTGTCTTTGGCACATGCTCCAAGAGCAAGACACAACTAAATAGCAGTTTTACTTCCTGCCTCACCACAATCTGTATGAGCTGATGTACATTTAGCAATTCATGTTTTCCCATCTAAGCTAGATGCTCTGTGTAGGGAGGACTAAGAGATGATATGCATACGCACTGTAGGACTAAGAAACCAGGTTTCTGAGGTGAAACATAAAAATTAGTGATGTTTTAAAGAAAAACGTGAAGGACAAAGTCCAATAAACACTGACATAAAGTGGGCTCTCAAAGAGCCCATGAAGTCTGTCTCACAAGAAGTCAGGAATTGTTTAAGGTAGAATGGGAGAATCCCCATAACCTTTTTAATCTCCTTCAACTCACATTGGTGTTACAAACAATCTTTGATGTATGCTAATAACATACTAGAGTCTGTATGAATTATAAAATGGAAAGCCTAGCTAAAAGTGGGCATCACTGACCATTCAGAATACAGAAATTTCATTCTGTATATGTTCATAATATGTTCAATATGTTCATAACCACATTAAGCTACAAAAAACCCACAAAAACCAGAAAAAAAAAAAAAGGGAAAATTTCTTAGAAGAGTTAGGCAGGAAGGATATGTATTAAGAGTATCGCATTTTTCGGCTTTTTGTATACCACAATGACTTTGTGGCAAACATAAGAGGGGAATAAGAAATGCCACTGAGAAGTAGAGTTTATAAATAAATATTACTGAATCCTACAAGTAGAGAACAACGTGGAAGCAGTCTATACATTTCTATTTTTTCAGATACTTGTCTTTCAGTTACACAGCCAAGCCCAGCAGCAACAGATGCAGCTAGTGGCCGTCTCATTCCCAGCAGCTATTTGGAACAGAACAGTTCTGAGTGAGCCATTTCAGCAACTAGAAATTGCAGCCATCTACTGGTAATTGCCAAAACGTCAGTCAGAAAAAGATTTTAAGGCTTGGTATCTATTTATACTATTTCGCCAGACATATTCATGTGTGTATAATCAGCTGATGAACACCACTTGAAGAATGCAATCTCTACAGTGCGGCATCTGGCTCCTTTGAATCTCTGTTATTTCACCACTTTATCTTTTACATATTTTTTTCCTTGCACATGCCCACTAATATGATTTAAATATTTATTTATGAAATTTAGCCTGATTTATAAAAATAAACAGGTATGAGATATCAAAGATATCCTTTAATATGCTCTTGCATGTTTTTTTCTGTCATTTCTTTTTTTCAGCTGAAGGCACGATAGAAATAAATATTAACTGATAAATCTTGACCCAGGGCTGTAGAAAAAATAAATAAATAAATAAATAAATAAATTGCTGTTTGAATGAACTGTTTGTTGCTGTTGTTGTTGTTGCTTTTTTTTTTTTTTTTTCAAAATGCACAGAATGTGTATATTAAAGCAATGTCTAAGTGACTTATATGCCCAAGTTATTCAAGATTTTATTTCTTTTCTTGCCTGTTAGATCTGGGGGACTGTCAAGGTCTGAAGGTAGCAGTAACCTCACTATTCGAATCTGAACAATTTCTATCTTTGGTTGCTGGGTTACATTGCTTATTAACCATGCTAGGAATGCCAAAAGATTCTCTCTGTTACTTTGAGCTGCAGTGGGTTTTTTTTTTTTTTTTTTCTATTTTAGCAAGGGATAGACTGCTTTGGAGGGGCCCCTAGACAAGGGAAATCTCAAGGGGAACAAGAGAGACAGAGAAAATATTTGGACCAGGTACCGGATATGAAGGAGTTTTCCTTCCTTAAATCTTTTAATTGAATGACTGTTTTATCTCAGCATTAGTCATGGCTGTCTGGGTTATTTCACTTCTTTGCAGGCAAGATCCATACCTTTTCTTTCTTTTCACTAGTCCCTGGATGGCATTTTTTTTTTTCTGAAGCTATATGTATGTGTATACGTATGTGTAGTTTTAATGCCACAGAATTTTTGGTGTCTTAAAAGTTTGATATCCCAGCATTCGATATTGATTATTTTTTCTTGTGATTCCATCCCTTTATAAGGAATAAGAAGCATTCGCTTTAGCAAGAAACCTGCGAATAAAGGAAAGGTGATGGGAGCAAAAACTTTTAAGGCTTTTACATGACAGTTATATTGGCTCAGGGCTGAGTAAGTAAGTGTTATTGTGTCTTTACAGCAACTTCTGACTTACATCATAGAGAGCACTAGTAGCTTGGTAGACGTGACTTTGGTGGCAAGGTGTGTGGTTTATTTAAAAAGTTGATTCTGTCACATGACTGAAGCTAAGTGAGGATCAGCATGTGGAAATATGCTGATTTGAAGTTTTCTTTTTAACTAGGTATATAGCGAGTTTTTTTTGCCTAACAAATCAGTGGAGTTTAATGGCAGTACCAGTTCTATCACACATAGTTAAAAACAGGGTACTATGAAATGTAAGGAGTCCACTATGGCAGGCATGGATAGAAAAGATGCTGTTAATTCTGCCTATATTAAGAAAAGGATAAATCTACTTCTTTAGATATAATTCCACTTACCCAGGCTTGCAATCGAATTCCATTCTTTATGGAAAATGTAGTGTAGTGTATGTTTTCAGATTGACATTGACTACACGGATACACTATCCATATCTATATGAAAAAGAATATGCTTTTTCAACTTTAAAATAATTCAGAGCTATTTTTGGAATTGCAACTTTTCAATGAAAGATGGCTGAAATTGTCCACTTTTATTATTTTTAAAGGTAGGAGTTCATACAAAAATAAGTTATCAAATAATTGGATCTTATTTGATGCTAACACTATCTCCAAAACAACCTACTGAGTGAAGCAGACTTATGAGATCTCATAGGACTGCCTAATGGAAGAGAAATCAAATATAATCAAATATTCAATCTATATGTTGCTCTGTTTATATAGGTGCACTGGTCAAGCAGAGTAGTACCAAAACAGCATGTGAACAACGTTTTAGTTCCGAAAATTCATCAATCATCTATACTATTTCCAAGAAAAGAACTAGGTTTCAAAAACTGGCCAAGTTTAAGAATCTGACTATGTCACACAATGAAGTACAGTACATACGTGAAAGAAGTTATATAGAAACTAGATAGTTGTCTTTCCACAAGCTATTTGATGTTGAATATGTCGACTGCTTACTAGATTTCACACTTTTCAAAGCTTCTGTGGATAAGCTTCCTCAAGTGTTGGATGACTTCTTGAGGCAATAGTAACTGAGACTTTCCAGCTTAATTGGAGATTTATTGTAAACAACTGACAAACAAGAGTAATCTGAACAGATAGGCTTATACAAACCTGACCGGGCTTATGACTCCTCAGCAGGATTCCTGTTGGTGCTTGCTACATAATCATTGACTTGGTAGGTGTTGTTAAAGTCCTAGCAGCTTTGCTTCTTTATTTCATCACCCTAGCAGACCTCAGTCTTCCTAGTTAATCTTTTATTAACACATTTTTCATAAACAGATTCGGTTTCCCTTTCATGTTTGTATTTCTCCTTATGTTTACACTTTTTCCACATATCTTTCTTCTTAGGCTGCTGTCCTCTTCTTTTTTAGGGGGTTCCTGCCCACTCTGTTATTATAGCACTCTACCTATACGTGCAATGATGAGGAATTAATCTCTCTTTAAATATCTCCAATGATGCTACTGTATTTTCACAATTAAGTAATCAGTTAGAAAGGCTCTGCATACGTGAAGATAGGCATCTGCTGTAAACCCTGTAAAGTGCACATATTTAAGAATATATGTACACATTTCTTGTACAGTATATATATCCTATTGTTGTAATAAAAATGACAAAAGAAAAAAATCTTAAAAAAAAAAAATTACCCTCCATTATACAACCTCAATTTCATTATACTCTTCACACACTGAGTATAAAAGAAGTGCACACATCAGTGCACTTAAAAAGGCTTATAGATATATCAGATTTATCTTAATAGATATATCTTAATAGGAATGCTAGAATAATATAGATTTATCCAAAATTTTAAAAATAAAATAGTAAATTTCTGGATAGAACCTAGTCTGAAATGCTGATACATTCTGGTCTTTTCTTTTTGACTTTTTTCTTTCTTTTTCTTCTTTTTTTTTTTTTTTTTTTGAGAGAGAGGAAAAAGTCACTGAACTCCTCTTATTGCTTTTGATGAACTCTCTTTCAGAAATGATGTGTAAGAAGTAATAGTTTGGAGGTCTCAGAAGAAAAAATCAGAAGAAAGAAGTTAAAACTGAGCTTCTAACATATTCATTTTCTCAGAAAGCTAGTAAGAAGGACCACTTTTCCTTAAATGTTGTGATTAAACTCATTGCGATCAATGAATGAAATGAGAGACAAATGACAATAAAGCTTCAATTTAGTCAAAAATTACCGCTATAATGATCTGACACACCTTCCCATGATCATGCAAAATGTCTAAGACTATACACTCCTCACACCTATGACAGCTAGAAGTCTCCTACATATAATATATGTGGTGATACAAAGTAGAAGACTTAATCTATTTTTAAAGATTTGTTCCCAGGAATGCAGCCTCCACCTGTAAATGCTGGTCTGCATCTGTTCTAAATGTCTTTTCATTAGTTAGCCACCTGCTAGATAAAAAGTGTTGCTCCAGCAGCATAATATCTGAGAATATGCATGCAATGTATGCCGTCAAGACAAGATACTGGACTTGAAGGAGATTGTTTGGCATACAGCAAAGAAGTTATTTTGACACACACACAAATTGAAGTAATTCTTTACTCAAGTGTTCCTTGATGAACATTTATGACTATTCATTATATTATTTTGCATATGTACAGAGTGCAGACTTTCAGGCCAGTGAGACTGGATTTACGAGGACTCTTCAGAACCATGGATCACAATGTTCTGCCAGATCATCAACCAGCCCTGGCAGGTATAAAAGGGCCAATGGCTGAAGTAATTACTCTTACAGGGAACAGACTGAACCCAAAACTGGAGAGTAGGCATTTTCACAAAGACGCTTTCCTAACAGGGAGGAGTGGTGCCCATAAAGTTTTGTGTACTATAAAGTTTGTGTACATTAATGATGAACTGTGACGTGTCTAATAGAGCATCAAAGTCTGTTAATACAAAATGGAGACAAGGTAAAGTAATATTGGCTCAATTGGCTCAACACTTTTTTTTCCTCTGATTTTTTTTTTTATATTTTGACATTAATTGATCTCCAGTAGTCATTCAGTAATTCTTTCTCAGAGATGACAGCAACTTATAAACCGAAAATATCTGCAGTGCTTCGGTTTCAGGAGTTTGTATATGTTTGAAAAAGGTTTGTTTTGGTTCCTATGCCACTTAAAAAGATTGGAAGAAAGAGTTTTGGCTCTGTCAGCCACTGACGTCCCTGAATCCTGAAATACTACATTGACCTAGCTGAAGTCAGGTTGGATTATGCTTGGCTGTTTTTAGAGAAGAATGCAAATACAGTCGTGTGGGTTGCTTTTGAAACGTGCTTCTAGGCTAGTTGGGGATATAAGGTCTGGTCCTAAGAATGCAAGTCAAAAGGTTTGCAGAAAATATGGCTGTTGAAATTTGGCACTGTGTTTCTATTTAGGTATGAAACAAAAATATAAAGCATTAGCTGACTGTCAGTTCTGAAGATTAAATTTAATCTTATGTCAACTAAACTCTTTACAGAACTATAACATCAATACGCATGTTAAAACTGTCATAAATGGAAGAAAAGTGAAAACCTCCAAATTAGACAGAGGAGCAGTCTTCATTCAATCACACTATTCAAAAAGCCAGCATGACATCTTACTGTCCTGTTGCTATGCTTCGGACATCTTTGCTTTGATGTACAAAACTGTAAAGTTTTGTATTGACATAAAGCTGCATTTTTTGCCTGAGACCTTCATACTATTTAAACAGTTTATTTATGGCTTTTCAGTCTGAGCTGTGCTGTTTTTTTGAAAATAGTTTCTTAGATTTCTCACAAAATTCTCAATGGATTTATGATACCCATACATTTAGCTAATATATTTTTTCAGATATAGAGGACTGTGTCTTCTCAAATTCATGTAGATGGTTAAAAAATCTTACCATTTCACATGTTCCTTTATAACATTTTTAAAAAGTATGAAATATCAGAACTCAATTTTTAAAACATCACTTTCTGCATGCAAAAATTGTCACGTAATCACCAGCAAGTAAAGAATAGAAACAATGTTTCTGTTATTTAAACAACAAAGATAGGAAAGGTTTGTGTTGTTGTTGCTGTTCAATTGCAAACCCTTAAAAACGTAACCATACACAGCATAAATGCTGATATCGCAGCTCAGCAAACCTGATTTTGTCATCAAGACAATGCCATGGGAGCAAAAGGCCTGGCAGAGGCAAAAGACAAACCCTTTGACTGTGGCTGAGCTCAGGTGGTATCTATGCTAGTAATGGGCATCAGGAAACTTTTCAGATACCTGGCTTGTCTATATGGTTATATTATTAGAATGATACTATGAAAGTTTCAGCCCTGCACCAACAGCTTGATCCCAAGTTAAAAGGTTTAGATCAAAAGCTAGCTCAGGCCAGGGTCCATTTTGAAGACACAGACCTATTAATGTAACTTATTTTGGAGGGCAAGCAAACAATCCAGGAGGATGTGAAATGGCTCATGCCTGCTGGCTAGCCTCAGACCTGGACACATTTAACAGCATGGTCTCAGTCTGCTGTATATCAGTCTATCTCCTCATTCAGTCTCAGAAGCAGTTAACAAAATAGAGATTCCTATATGGTGAATCAAGGAGCAGAGGAAAGATCTGAGAGCAGAAAGAATGGAAACCACATAGGACCTTTCCTAGTCCCAGGAAATACTATGATTTGAGTTGTAAAATAAAGAAAACTGATTTGACAAAAGATCCTTTTTCTAAAATGAAGAAGCCAAGTGATGTTGATCAAATGGCAGAGAAGCCCTTTAGAAGTTCAGAGCAAATACTTCAGTGAAATGTATGCCTCTACAGGATTGCTTACAAATTGTATGGACCATTAAAAATAGAGATATAGAAGCCTATCTAGGAAGATTCAAAGAATATACACTTTATTTAGAACTATATATATGTTTTTTTTCAGGACAAATAATATAAAGGATGCAGAAAAGATGTAAAAGAAAGGTGTATAAAGACTGAGAACAGCACCAAACACAGTGAGATAACTTTAAGATCCAAATGGCAGCTCTAACATAAACTAGTAAGAAAGGACTGGATAACGGAGAAGAAATTCTTCTGCAGCAAAATACCTTGAGGAGATTCTCATAAAAGCAGTTAGGTAGCAGTCTAAGTTATGCAGGGTCTTATGTTTCTCAGTACTGTTTAAGCAACAAAGGTAAATAAAATAAAATGTCTGAATTAATAAAATATACAGTGGGTCTGCTCAAGTCAAATGATCCACGTTATATGTATTACCAGAAAACCTAATTAATATATGGTTCTAGACAGCATTATAAAATTGAATCAGTGAAGACCAAAATTGTCTTACGCCATTCCAAAGCGCTACAGAGATGTATCTTCTTTGACTGTATATATCCATAATGGATATATGGCCATAATCCAGTTTAAATAGTCTAAATAAAGGTCTGCAGATGAGGGATGCTCCTTAGCAGCTGGAACCTGAGGAATAGATGGATCGTTTGTATTTATTATAGATGGCTGTCTTTACAAGGGAAGCAGTACTACAAATGACACAAATGTGGTTTGCTCTTTTTCAAGACACAGGCACACCCTACAACAGAATTTGTTATCTTTGCTTCATCTATACTAATGTAACTATAAAATTTATTCAACTACTAAATAAAAGTATAGAAAACCAAAATAATTTTACATAAAACCCTATGTAACATAAACAGAGTGTATTTGTACTATAACTATCATGCATTCAAATTTTGGGATGAATTGAAAGCTGTAGTAAAAGGGTTGCTAAAAGCCAGAACACATACTCCTGGTAGTCCGGACCATGAATCACATGTTTTAAAAAAACTAGGGGCTGTGGTAGCTGCAACATTCAATTACTGACTTGCTGTTTCTAGATCAATGGCCTTGAGGGAATGTAAGGTTAATTAAGCCTTAATTCACTCAAGATAAATTGACATTTTTGTCTCACAGCAGTAATTGTCTAAACAGGAAGCTTACTAGTAGTGGTGGGAGTTAATAAAAAAAATAATAATAATCTTTTATTCCATGCATCACTATTTATTAAAAGCTTCCCTGCATCCAACAAGTATAATACCTTGTAGGTGTAGCAACAGTCATAATAATGCTTGCTTACACTAGTCATCTACCAAATATTCAGTAACATTTAATGATTCGTTCTAGAATAAATCTATATCATCTTAAATTCATCTGTAACTCAGAAATAATTTCCAT
This sequence comes from Tinamus guttatus, assembly GCF_000705375.1. The sequence continues at coordinate 309,738 of NW_010589204.1, read as the reverse complement.
AGTTTGAGATGACAACCACAAAAGAGCCGAGCTTCAGATTTGTCCCTAGAGACCATCTGTTCCTTGATGAATACAAACTTTGTGGGGTAAAATGACAGCTGGATCACCACTTGTAGAAGTAGAAACAAGTCCGTATTATAAAAGTCAATTTTGAAACCAAACTCTAGTGAAAAAAGAAAAAAAAGTTTTAGTACATTTGGACTTTTGTGTTTAGTCAGAAAATTAGTTCCATCACACTAACAAATAAGAGAGTTTGATTCTAGCAAAGAGAGTACTACAGTAATCAATCACTGTAAAAAAAAAAAAAAAAAAAAAAAGGATAAGTGCTTTACCATAGCATTCAAATAATTATGTAATCATGTTAGAAACATTCCTTTGCTTTAGAGGAGAAAGTCTATGTGAAGTGTCATGGATATCATTGAAATTAATACCTCTGTTCTCCCTACCTTGTCACTAGCATCTACAAAATCTGCAAAGTGTGGGTGAAAAATTCTGCTAATCTGTTTCAGCTGTAGTTCCATTTTTCATCATATAATTTTTCAGGGGAAAGGCAAATGAGCTCCATTATGTTTTATAGCATTTCAAGAGAAAACGATATCTCAATTTCTTCGATATCTTACATCTTATACCATTACACAGCTCCAAATTTTATAATTGATACTCTTTTGACCAGTGATATCATAAATACTACACAGGGCAGTAAAATTTCACACAGGATGTATGAATATGAAAGGACTGAACTCCATTTAGTGGTCTTAATTGAAGCATCTGTGCCTCTGCTGTAATGACATCAAAATTCATTACAGCATAGCATCATTACAATGCAAAGGAGCACAAAAACATCATTGACATATAAAAACTTTACCACAAGCTGGATTTCCAACAAAGATGTGAAAGGAAAAAATAATTGGGTTTTGAACCATACCAATGTGATAGCAGTAATCTTTCCCCTCCTCCCTCTCCTTTTTAATGAGTCTTTACCATAATACTATTTTTTGTGAGTATAAAAATAGTTTATAGTTTTGTTTGCTTTTTTTTTAAGCTACCTTTGATGTAGTGTTCTTTATCAACTGGAAATATCTAATGATCATTCTTAATTTTACTCATTTACCTTTAGTATTTTTTCTTATTTGGTATTTGGAATTTTTTAAAACCCTTTCAAAATGGTATTTTTTCTAAAATCTCTTCCATGTTGAATTATACATACATTGGACTTCAATAGCAAGTGTTTTCAGTAAGACTGACCCAAAGTTTTTATGCCATTTAGAGGGAAGCAAACTTATATTTGGAATATATTTTTTTTTCAAAAAAAAAAAATCAAATTTGTTTCCAAATCTCAGTGGCAGTTGGGCCAACAGTGCAAAGCAAGTAAAGTAAGAAGCTGCAGGCAACATCATTCTTTCCTATCCTGTCAAACTGGACGCTAGCAGCAGTGACAGTTTCCCGAGGCTGAAGTCAATATCAGAAGATCTTGTAGCATTATGTTGCCAGCAAGCGACATGTTAGAGATGAAAGCTTTAAAATCTGCAGCTAAAGGAAATCATCAATTTTTAATATTTTTGAATATATTTTGAGTATAATTTATTTAGGAAAATCCAATAAAAATCATATGAAAAATAGATGGCATTTTAGCCACTACAGCTTGACTCAGACCATTTCTTCTTCACAGGCTCAAGATGGTTACTGAAATGGTTTGGGGACCAAAAGTTGTCTCAGAGAGCACAGCTTATTCTTCTCCAATCACTTTGCTCTCCCTTTAATGAATAGAAGGATAAATTACAAAATATTTGCCACCCTCTAGCAAAAGCAGGCTCAGACAGAGGGAATTCTCCCATGGTTGAGGGACTTCTCCCATGACAACTTGCCTGCCTTGACTTCACAGTCAGAAAACAAAAAAAGTTTTCAACAGTTCTCTTTTTTCCTTAGCATCTCCTGAAGGACGAGTCAATTGTCTGAAGAAAAACCATTGTCACACCTTATTGGATTTACTCTTTCTCCAGAAGTAATTCTTGCTACCCAAGTTAGACACCCATATGGGAGACAGTATAGCACTCTCCCATGACCTTGAAGGACCAGTACATACTGGTTCTACCTTTGCTATTCCCATGTGAAAGTTACTTTTGAGAGTAGCTGGAGACAGCTCAGGGCCATCTGATTACTGGTGTCTGCAAGGCCACAAATCCAAAGCTGGTTGGCTCTAGCAGACATTGTGTTAATAGATAAGGTGTTTACTTGAGCAAGAAACATATTCCGATCCTGATTCCAATTCTGATTAAATACAAATTAGGGTCCATGTAATCATTTGCCCCAAATGGCACCCAACGTGGGGCTACTCAACGATATTTGGAATTGAAACTCATTGCTGGTGGTGAATCCGCAGCTGAGATGGAGGAGACATACGCACGTGTGCACTCTCAAGGGGCATCACCCTTCGCTGGACAATTGAGGTGAACAGCCGCGGCAATTATAACATGGGGCAGTCAACTATGAAGCAGCAAAAGCTCCATCAAGAGGTTTTATGGATAATTTTGAAAGAACAAGGCTTTGTGGTATCGGCCTTACAGTCAGCTAAATTGCTGGTATGGATAAGAGAGTATTGCCCATGATTCCCTTCCTCAGGTTCATATGATAGCTTTCTGTGGGCAAAAGTGGGGGAGGAATTGTAGACGAAAAAGGACTTGCAGCTCAAAGTCCCTAAGGAAATCATTATCACTTGGAAAACATTGTATACAGCTTTAAATGCTCTAAGACTTGCAAAAGACATCTTACAAGCATCTGCTGCCCCCTCTCCGTTCTCTCAAATGCAGGAACAGGCTGAGCCGAAGACTTAAAATATTAAGGACGAAATCCCTAACCTGACATAGGGAGTGTGGGAGGTAGATCTGCCAGAACCTGACGATCCTTTTGATCCCCAGGAAATAGATCTTGAGGACGAACTTTATTTGTATCCACTGCTGGCTCTGATAAAGGTTATGGCCACCGCCCCTACGGCAGATGAAATTTCACAGGCGCAGTGAAAGAAGTCAATATCACATATGTCACTTATTAGACCCCCTCCTTTTGCTCCTACACCGCCTCTGACATGTATGGGACCTTTGAATGTTGTTAGATAGTCAAACGGATCATTAGATAAATATAGGATTGAAGCGCTCTGCAAAGGAGATTTTTCTATACTCCAAGCTATGCCTCTAATATATAAGCCTAACCGAGACCCAGAGTATGCTCACTTACCATATGAGGTTATTAAGGAAGTCTGGAAATCGATACAAGAATATGGTCTCCAGGCTTCATTTACTATAAACTTTATACAAGCTGTAGGAGAATCTCATGTCATGACTCCTTCCGATTGGCAATCGATCCTTAGAATGGTTCTGCACAATCTACCGTTTGGGCATCAGAATATAAGGAACTTTTGACTGCACAGGTTATGGATAATATTGCTGCTGGGCAAGGTATTGGAGAAAACGAGTTGCTGGACTAAAGCAATTATGCCATGGGGGCAGTGCACACTGCACTGCCAAGAGCAGTATTTATGCAGGCCACAGAGTTAACTATCAAGGCCTTGAGAAAGGCGCCAGATTAAGGCCAGCGAGAAGTGCCTTTTGCATCAATTCGACAGGGATCTCAGGAACCTTAAGTTCAATTCCTAGACCGGTTAAAAACTGCTATTGTGAGACAAATTAAGCAAGAGGAAGATGCTGAGATTTTGCTGTTTCAGCTTGCAATTCAAAATGCAAATGCAGACTGTAAGAGAGCAATTGATCCTATACATAATTTGGCAGAAATGATTGCTGATCTCAAAAAGTTCTGTCAGAACGCTGGATCGGAACAGCATAAAGCAGAAATGCTCGCTGCTGCTATAGCTCAGCAGATCGTAGTGGCACGGGCTGCACTTAAATGCTTTCACTGCGTTCATGAGGGGCCCAGCTGCCCACTCGGAGCGCAGAAGACACACAGCATGGGAAGGACCCCACCGCGGAGCTATCACTGCCAGATCCCACACCCCGCCAGGACTTGTGTGAAGGACGCGCCGATCGTAAATAAAGAGCAAATGTGGAGACCCAACCCAGCAGTGGTGGCAAGAATCCTCCCCTCCCTGGCACCATGAGCTCAACATCCAGCGCACCACTCTCCTAAGCCAAGATTGTCGCCCAGATCTGCACCGCTTTCCCCAGCTGCACACACCAGTGTAAGTTATTACCACGTCACATAGGTAAACCTGGCAGCAAGGCGGGTAAAAGCTACCTCTGCACCTGCCTTCCCGCTCCCCACACACTGATTTCCATATCCACTGGATGCTGAGATCCTGAGCTGGTTTTTTTTTTTTTTTCCCTCACACACAGCAAAGACTCTTTTCTGAATAGTACACAAATATGTATTAGCTTATAGAGATGTATTAAATTATTCCAGATTTATTTATTTATTTATTTATTTATGGCTGATAGGGAAAAGGGGGGCAGACATCCTCGTAATGCATATATGGTCACATACTGCTCTATCAGGACCCATAACTGAAGGAAATGCTATGGCAGACAAATTGATAATGGCAGCAGTACCACCGTGCAGTTTTGAGCAAGCCTGGTTATCTCATGACTTCTTTCTTTGAAATGCCTCTCCCTTGCATAAGCAATTTGCTCTGTCCCGAGAGCAAGCCATGAAAATTGTCCATGCATGCCCTGATTGCCAATGTATTACACAGGTCACCGTCGGTTACCAGCGAAAAATGTAAAGCCTTGCTTGACGACAGAGGAGTCAAAGCCACAGGAGAATTACGGCCCAGTGCAGGAGTCGAATACCAGTGGGCCATCAGAGTGAATCATGAATCATTTCTAAACATTCAATGCAGTAGGGAATAGATGTGGCGATGTTTGCAGATTTATGCTTTTATGTACATTGATCTTAACCTATATGATTAATATGGATACCCAATATGGAATATTATGGAAGTTTGTATGTGTGATGAGTATACCTATAAACCTAGCACAAATTTACTGGGCTCATGTCGTTGATCTGCCATTATTTTGACCCCTGACATGGTGGGTTGCATCCCCTCCAATGGGCAGTAATAGCCTATGGCTTTACCTTTCTTCTTTTTAAAATAAACATTTCTCTCAATTATCAACGAATAGCAACCATTCTCAAGCTAATTTGACCCTTCTTCACCCAGTGTTACCCAGCATGTTATGGAATGCACTTCACATCCATATGTCTTTTTGTTAGGATCTGAGTATCGTAAGTATCATGTTTTGTTTTGTGTAACAAGTAAGTATTAACCCAATGAAAACAAACAAATGAAAAAGAGGGAAATATGTATATATAAATAAGCATATGGATATATATATAATATATGAAGTATATATTATGAATAGATAAAATATAAATAAAAATAATTGTGTAAATATGAAATATATTATGAACATATAGTTCATAAATTTGAATATATGCATTAATAAATACAAACATACAAATATATATATATAAATATATATGGATATGTTACGGAACAAGTGGTGGAGGGGTGAGTGACACAATGCACTTCTCTCGTGGGAAAGAAATAGGAATGATATGGACAATGGTTTCACAAGATTCTGTGGCAAGGTCACTTATTATTTACTGCATAGAAGTTTAAGGTAATACACACAGAATTATCAAGGACACCCTCCCGTTGGGTCACGAGGTTCAGATTGGACCCCTTTGCTTTCCAAACTCCTTCTGAGAGGAGTTTGGGTGTAGCTGGACCCAGTCCTAGTCCCAGACCTGGTCAACAGTTTATGTCTAAGAGATTTGTGCACTGCTTTGCTTTCCAAACTCCTTCTGAGAGGAGTTTGGGTGTAGCTGGACCCAGTCCTAGTCCCAGACCTGGTCAACAGTTTATGTCTAAGAGATTTGTGCACTGCTACAAAGTAAGGTTTACAAATTCAAAAAGAGAAAGGTGTGCTGTTGCACCTTGGGAAGCAACCG
>NW_010589204.1:261007-302764 GCF_000705375.1 Tinamus guttatus | reverse complement strand
AAACCAACTTCTTTTTATACTTTCTTAACACAAGTGTTGCAAAGCTCACAACCAATCAGCATCTGGCCACCTGCGCGGTTGTCTGGCTTTGTTTCTTTTCTTCTGGCAAGACACGTCGCACACGGGGCAGGGGGAGGTGTTCCTCAGTCCTCGTCTTTCTCGGCTCTGTCCCCCATGTGCTGCAAAGACTGACACCCTTGTGGTTAACTATCTGCTAACAAGGTACTATTGTCTTTGAACAAGCCTCCACAGTGTGCTATAGTCACTTACCACGAATCTGTAGTGGGAAGGATCTCTTAACCCTGAGGAGTATCCTTGAGAGGCGTCCCTGCTCAAGGGGAGATCCAGGCATGCAGCCCGCTGCCATGCAAGGAGAGCTCAGTGGGCTCTCGGGCTCTCCCCATATATATGGGATAAGATGATTGACTGATAGTCATTCTTTCAATTCAGAAATGACTGTTGGCTGCTGTACTCACAGTTAGCCTTATCTCTCCATCAGGATAGGGCCATCAGGACTGTTATTGATAGTTAATGTCTGGGTGGGGGAAGAAATCAGGGAGGCAAGTACCAGGATCAGATAATGTGGTAGTTAACACCTGAACAGGGCTACGTGTGAGAAGTCAGGATGAGCTGGGGAAGGAGCCCATCCGTCACAGAATATATATACATGTAAATATATATATATTGTGAGTATCTATAAAAATACAAGTATATATATGAATAAATATAATTACTTATACAAATATAATATATATATATTATGAATATATATAATGTGAATATATATACAAATAAATATAATTACTTATATAAATAAAAATGTGTAGGCCTCGATGAGAAGACTGCAAAAGGCTGAAGCCAGGTCATGGTAGCTCCTTTTGTTAATGGCCTGGCTGAACAAAAAGGGAGGAGATTTGAGAGACAGTATAGCTTGAGACAGAACAGCACTCTCCCATGACCTTGAAGGACCATGGCATACTGGTCCTCCCTTTGCTATTCCCATGTGAAACTTACTTTTGAGAGTAGTTGGAGATGGCTCGGGGCCATCTGTTTACTGGTGTCTGCAAAGCCACAAATCCAAAGCTGGTTGTCTCTAGCAGACATTGTGTTAATAGATAAGGTGTTCACTTGAGCAAGAGAGGTATCCCGATCCTGATTCTGATTAAATACAAACTGGGGTCCGTATAATCATTCAGCACACACCCATGCTTTATGGGTGAGGCCTATAGTCTTTCGAAGATTATATATTTCCATATAAAATGTATATGTGATATGTACTTCGAATGGTGATTAAAACCGAAATAACCATAATAATTTGCCCGTGATTTGATGCACTGCTCACCTAACTGAAAATAGAAAGGAAGATGGATTTGAGTCAGGCTTCTTTGTACTTTTTATTAAAGGGGATCAAAATGCAGAAATTGAGTGATTGTATCATAGACACAAAAGAAAACTTGAAAATAGTAATACATGAACCACTAGTGTAGCTTATTTTTCAGTATGTCTTCAAGACTGTTGCAGGAGATGATGACACAAATGCACTGTCAAAATCTGTGAAAATTTGTGTATCATCAGCACTGTGAAAAATGTGCTTCTGATACTGAGATAATTTATTTTATTGTATATGTGGAAATTTGCTTTCTTGTTAATGTTTATTTAAGCAACCATTTGCCTGAGTAAAATGTTAAGAGGATACCCAAAATCCTTTTAAAACAGAACAAGTAGAAGTATGATTAACATTATTATTGAACTTCATTTACTTTTAATTAAAACATTACTGATATTAAACAAATAACAAAAAAATCTGCTCTATTCCTAATCTTTGCATATAGAAATGTTTATAGAAAAGAAAATATACAGTTCATACAAGATTGTTTCCTAACTGGTACTTGCCGAGCATAATAAAATGCTCTTGCAACATATGTTATTCTCAAATGTTCCTCATTTGTGAGTATATGTACACTCATACAGACTCATGTGTGTGCAGACTTCTTGAATATGTTAAAGTTTGGTTGTATTTATGGATTAGTCATAGCCTTTTGAATAACAATATGAAGAGATTTTGAGACTTTTTTTCCAATAGTTTCTGTAGAACAATTTTTAATCAACTAAATTAACTACTTTTTGATTTCAAGAACTACCACTATTCATTTTACTTGCTTTCATCAATATTGCCATACAATGTAGTGGTATGTATACATCTTTATCTTCCCTGGGATATATAAGCAAAAAATATGCATTAAATAATGGTATATAAAGTAATTATTGTATTGTATAGTTATGATCTTTTATTTGTTTGTTTTAGCACTATATAAGAAGGAGGGATTTTAGATAATTAAGGAAAGCATTTCATGTTTACAGTTACAGAGGTCACTAATATTTTTTCACAAACTAATAACAAAAAGGTAGTTGTCTAATCAGTATCATAGCTAAGTGAAAAATGTGAAATGAAAAACATGCAAAACCTATCAAGGTCATTTGGCAATTTCTCCTGACTTCTCCCGATCAAAAATGTATTATTTAAACATTAAAACCTTTTATAGATTCTCCCAAGATGGAAGGAAATGTATGTACATGATTTATATGTATGAATGGAGCATCTCACGCATATCACAGAAGACTACTTTTTGAAATTTGTTAGGAAGGAATAAGGGTCCAAAATGCTGTTAGAAATGTACCTTTTTTGCAATAGATGCTTTAAATGTATGTGATAATTTTTATTTGAAAAATAGTTTATTAAAAATGCTAATCTTTATATAAATATCAGAAGAAGGAATGAGAAAAAGAGCTAAGTTTTCTAACAATTTTCCTCATTGATTATAACTTATTCTTAACATATTTAATATCAGGTAAACAATGAATTAAAAGAATCTGGTTTTACCTTTAATTCATAGTGCCTAAAGAGCCTAAAAATCTCAATTTCAATCCCTTGAAACTGAAGGGCACCCTATTTAAACCGTTAAAAGTATCTTGAGTTTACTCATATATAACTAGGATTAGAACTGTAGCCCAATCTGTGGTCTACAAAAGGTGTTTCAAAGAATAGACCCAGTATTATGGATAACATTATTTTCTATAATTTTAATAAAAAATCTCTGCAAATAATTAATTTAAATCCTTGGTCCTTTCACAGAAAGTGAACAACTAAACAGCCACTTCTGCTTTGTCCTCTCCAAAATAAGGAAAGACCAGATATATTTTTTATATGTGCTATATGTTTGTATGTATGCAAACACATACAGATACATGCGCACATCATACAAGTATATTCCCTGTGCGTAATGTGTGTGTCTGTATGTAGAGAGAAACAGAGATGAGGTTACTAAAATGAAAGATTAGCAGGGTAATATATAAAACTTGTATTTAGATAATTTGGATAAATAAATGAAAAAAAAAGTTTTAAGTAGGTTTAAATGCTTCAGAAAAGACACCCAAATCCACATCTTTCACAAACTGTTTCATTATTATTCTTATTACTCATTCAGATGCATACTAAACCATTTTAGGATTAGCTACATATTTGTTACTAGGCAATAACTGTCTTTATATTCTTCCCCTGGTTTTCGTTTGTTTGTTTTTCCCTTGATCCAGCTATCCTCCGAAGAAGACATCTGTGTTTAAATCATGGTCCTCCTAAATTTTACTAGCATAGGATTTCATCCTCATTCCTTCATCCTGCATTATTTCCTATTGGGTGCCTTATCTCCTCTCCGAGACTGGACAGTTTCTTTAACTTTTGCTAAAGTGGAGGTCACTGGGCTGTCAGGATGGAAGAGCACTGTGGCTGGCAGAGTGTCCTTGGCATATGATTGTAGCCTATTGTCTTGGGAAGGAAATCTGACTACTGTTCATCCCCAGTCCAAACTGGTGCTAGACCTAAAATTAGGCATGAAAGTCACAGAAAATCCTAATACTGTAAATGAGGTGTACATCCTTTATGACAGATAAAAGTGGTTCTTCCAAAGCTTAAAGAATAAAAATTTATATTTAATTGTCCTTTGTACCTAGTCTCAGTCTAGGAGAAAAACCGAGAGTCAAGATCTTGGCTCAAGACTCTTAAGCTGATTTAAATGTGGGTATTCACAAACCATTAAGAACAAATTCAATTAAATTAAACAAAAACAAACAAACAAAAAAAAACAGGAGCATCCCTGATGTGCTCCCCTTTGTTTCCCCTGTGAAGAATTCACATGGCCTTTCCTGTGCTAGAACTGATTCTGCATATTAAGCTAATACTAAAAAGAAAAGTGATTAGTTTCTAAATAAGTCAAATCCCATCTACCAATGGGCTTTACAAGCGTTTAGTGCTAGTGAAAAAACAAAAATAAGAAGGTGAGACTGAGAGTTGGGTGGAGTTATTCCTTCAGGAACTAGTATGAAATAGAGCAAACATGATATCCTCTCTCAGGGTGATCATAGCTTTCTAATCTGAATTTAGGCAAACTATTTAATCTTTTTGGCCCTGACATACAGTGAGGAGGCTTGTGGATCATTCTAGGACATGGACTTGTGTGCACTGTGGATTGTCTCAGGCTACAGATCCATAACAGTTTAAAGTGAAATAAGGCATGGTCACTGCATTCCTTTTCTCTCACTTTCTCTGAGCATCCCTTGTGCCTTAATCATGGCTTGACAGTGAGATCAGGGCTCCAGTCGATGAACTGGATGAAACCATCTGTCTGTAAACTGATACTGCAAAATGAGAGTAGTTTTCTCTCTGTGTTTCTCAGAACCAGCTCATTTAGCGTCTGACTTGCATCTGATTGAGGCGCAAGGGAATGATGCTGCCACATAGAGCAGTAGAAGGAATGTGACTGCATAGGGCATGACTTAGACTGTTTTTTAAAGAACTTGACTTTTAATGCTCTTGCATATAAAATGGAATAATATCTGCTTATCGATATTGCTGCAAAAATCAGCTCATGATAAATACTAATGATGCACTTGGCGACTTCAAGATGGAAGCGACATATTTGGAAAGCATTTTTTTCCCAGTTTTATTTTATTGTATTCCTCACTTTATCACAAAATTCCGAGATTCTCAAAACTTTGCTATTGTTTATAGCAATTCACATTAGGAAAAGTAACAGAAAACAATTCACTACAAAGCAAAACAGAATAAATCACATTCTCAAGGAGATTGCACTGAAATGATCTCATTCTGAACTTTATTCCTTTGCTTTAGCCGCTCTGTTATGTGCAGCATGCAGAGCAGTTTGAATTTCCCTGTGGTTCATTGGTGCCTTTTAGCAGCTTTTTTTCTAGGTTCTCTCTTCCCTGAAAGTCTAATGGGTGAACAGCAGTGAACATGGGACCTAAATATCAAGCCCACCAGCTCACAGGGGCAAATGACTCACTACAACTATAGTAAAAAGGTATTTAGGAAAAGAAAGACAAGCTCTTGGTAAAGAATGTCATTAATGCTTATTACAGCCATACTATTTCACTGAACTTTTTCTTTATTTGTTTTGCTTGCATTCTGGGATGTAGGCAAGGGTTAAGGGAGAGACTGGAAGCTTTGAGTTACTTAAAATGCTATGTTAAATAAATAGATGTTACAAGTCTAAGATATTCCTAAAAGTCCAAATTGCCTACTGTAGCTAGATCCTGCATTTTTCAGTGTCTGGTGTTTTTAAATGGACCATTATTTTATGTGATGCTTGAGGCATTTTAAAGGAGTTTGATTTTTGAGACAGTGGAAAAAATTCAAGGTGTCTTAAGATAAAAATAATGAAAACCCAGGGAAATTATAATTCTTAATTACTTGCAAAAAAAGGGAAAGTCCTTTATGTTACTATCTATCCCAGAAAATGTGTCGATTTTCTCTTGAATGGTTTCTTTCATGAATGTTGACAGCACAGTACAACAGCAAGTCAGTGCTAGTGGTGTAAGGAGTTAAACTGACAACCTGTGAAGTCCAGTCATCTGGAATGGCACAGAGAAAAGAAAGGCTTAATTACTGAGAACCTGACACTTGTTATGTGTAATTGCTGGTTTGAAGACCACCCATTGCTCCACATCCAAGGACACTCAGGAAAATTCTTAAATCTCTTAAAACTCATACTATTGCACATGTAGATAGCTATATGAATTCTTTTTAAAAAAATGCTTTTCTCAGACTGTGTTAATTTACTTTCTATGATTTAAATCTACCTCTACAAAAGAGTACTTCATCCTTGATATTTAAAATATATTTTATTTTTCTTTATTCAAGCTAATGAACTTGAGATACTTGGTTTCACATTTTTGACTCCTAAACAGCAAATTCTGGGAAGAGAAATGCATCTTAGCTGCAAAATAGCTGCTCTCTTCAAAATCGATTTGTTTGCTTACTCATAGTGCCATATATTCCGGATGAAGTTTAGGGATAAAACTTACACAGAATGGATGGCTATTGAAATTATTAATAGTGCATATACATAACATGATATGTAGACACTTTGCTCAGAGCACTCACACAGGTAGGTTAAAACAACGTGGTCTACATGAAAACAAATGGGAACAGGATCTAGCAAAATGCTCAGAACTTCCTTCCACTCAGAGGAGCGAAATTTGGTCAGTACTGTCTACCAAAGTATATTAAGTAAATCATTGAGAAAGAATAAGATATTAAGAAGGGGAAATTTGACCAAAGCCATTCTGAGGGGAAGGAAGGGCCTGAAAAGGGTGACAGCAAAAGGCCTATCAACCTTACAACAATTAATTGAAAGGAAATGAGAGATAATGTGATAAAAATTTTTCTTTGAATCATTTCATGTATCTATTTATATCCTGATTTGTAAGATATTACTGGAACACTATCTCTTATAGAAAATTCTGTTTACTATGGCAATATTGAAAAGGAACATTGTAAGCATGACTGTAAGAATAATGTTACTATTTTCATGTAATGGTGAGATCAGTTAGGCATTTTATGTGATGGCTGAGCAGAGTAGCCAAATAATGCAATCCCTAAACTTCCGGATATTTCAGATGGTGTCTGTACTTTTAGTTGGTTTGTGAACAGGGTGATGAAACAGCAATTCCATGAAGGAAATAAGAATTTTCAAAGAATAATGTTTTCATATTATGATCTGTTATATGCATGGAATACTTGTGAATTTGCAATGGATAAGAAGATTTCAAAATCTTCTTCTGCATTCAATCTTCTTCTTTTCAGTGCAAAAGATAAGAAGATTTCTAGATAAGTACTCATAGCCATAGAATGCTATGAACACATAATTTTAAATATTCATGGAAAAATATTGGTGCAGTTAGGTGAAATGATTGCTGCTCTTTTGCCTTGTTTTGAAAGGAACACCTATGTGTGGAATTAATTGCACTATTTAGATTTAATTTACAAAATTAGAGCTTAGAATTCATATATCTTATTTAAAAAAAAAAGCAGAAACATGAATTTTGTACAAAGTGAAGCAGAAGTCACTAGAAACTGATAGATAAAACAAGCAACAAGAACAACACAGAACTTCTCTTTTATAGGGCCTTCAAGTGAATTTGATAAACTTTAAGGAAAAATAAAAATCTACTATATGATCTAAATATTATTTCTATTTTTTCATAATGTTGGACATCTTACACAGTGGTTGAAAATGGGATTCTAATCCAAAGACTAGTAATTAGTGTAATTCACTTATCTTGAATTTTTATCTTATGAAATGCCATAGTGAAATTAAAGATTAAGGTAAAGAGATAAAATTTACCAGATTCAGTATAACCTTATTAATGTCTAATAGATACTTTTGGGTACAGAGTCCATGCAAATCTTTGCAAGTAACTTCTATCATTTGCAATATCTGGTAGCCTCTGTTAAGGTAAGATAAATCTAAGGTAAATGGCTAAAGCCATTTCAGTATGAGAGAGCTGTTTTTATAAGTGGATTTGCTGCGTCTCTCCCTCAACATCATTTTCAGTTTGCAGATATTCCTTGGCAGTGAGATAGCAGAGATGAATTTGGCAGGCAAAGAGGAAGAAAAACAATCAATGAATTAACAAACCTGTAATTTTTAATGTATGTATTAAAAACAGTGCCACTGAAACTTCAGAATTGAAAAGACTATATTTAATTACTTTGAGTGGGTGAACTGAAGAATGGGGAAAAAAAATTACAGAATGCATTTTGCATTCAGGTAAAATTGCTGATGTTTATGTGCTTAAGGGTGCCTGCAATTTCCTCTGTCAGTTTCTGTTGTTAAAATGTTAACCCCTTGTTTCTATATAAATATAAAGTGGAATTTGGTCTTTTAGGGTTTTGTAAGCATATTTTCTGGTGCTTAAGTATTAGACTATAGGAGTTAATATGGAAATAGCTGAGATTTGGGAATCAGATAATGAGTGCCTGGTAGAAAACAGAATAAAGTGTTCATTCCATGGAAAGACAATTCCAAAGAAGTGAAGGACTCAGGAGGCATTAAAACCTGGTCAGTGAGTGCAGAAAGCATGTTCTGCACAGGCTGTCTTCAGATTCTGTAGGCTGTTTTTAAAATAATCTGTAAGTAGTTAAAACCAAATCTATTGTTAAGAGGCTTTAAATTACCCTTGGAGACCACATCCCTCTTAAAAAATAAAAATAAAAAGAAGAAATAAGTGGTTTACAAGCTTAAAGTTGTACATATTATAAACTAATAAATGATAGTTAATATTTGTGCTTATTGACAGGTTATAGTGAATATCTAAGGGGAAAAAAGTAAATTTATTAAAATGCTGGAATATTTACTACATTTTTCCTACAATAAAAACAGTTTATTCTACTGCCTTTGATTGAACTGTCATGCATTTACTGAAAATACTTGTAAAATTTGCTATTTTTTCGCAAAAAGGCATTCATTTCTGCAGTCCTGCAATGTTACAGATCAGTTTTAAAAGACAGGTTTTTTTTTTTTTTTACTTCTTTTGAAATGTATTTCCGAATATGTATGGTATAGTCCAGATCTGTGTCTCCAAGTAAAAAAGTAATACAGTTCTACGGTTCTATTAGTAAAATTGTACATAAGAAGAGAGTCATATTTCTTGGTGCTTTAACTCTGCAAACTTTAATAGAGCTATACAGGAAATGTGAATGTGCAAATATGGCGAGACTTCAGCTGTATGTAAATGGGAAAGATACTGCTGAAAATTCCAGGTAGGTGACCCATATTCCAGAAAATGTCTAGATAAAATGTAGTTATATGGGTAAAAGCTATTCAGGAGATGAAGAGGAATCCTCTACTGCTCTGCCCTTTAATTGTGTACTAGTTCTAATTCAATCCTCTTGTCTCTAAGTATTTTTGTTTGCTGACTTAGGACTTATGCAGGATTGCTAGTCAATAGTGGCTACAATTAACACAGTAGCCATGAGCTAACCATCAAATATGAGGTAAAGTCAAATTGTCTTAGTGCCTTCCTTCTCCTGAGTTTTCCGACAAATCTGCTGCAGGACATACCCTGTCTGGAGTAACTGATGCTTATTTAATGTTAAAGAAAATTCCAAAAAAAAATAAAAATCAATGTTTATAATGAAAATGGAACCATGACTAGGATGGAATTTATCCTAGATGACTAACATAATATGGTGAAGTTAAAGAAAGGTCTTTGAATATGTAGATAGTTGTTGGCATTAGTCACATGTATGAATTAGACTGCCAGCTACAATTACTTTCATCATCAGGATTTCACTAGTTACTTGTATAAAAACAAACTAACAAAAATCAGTTTTTAGAAAAATAGGCCTTTTTACCATTATATACTTTTTTGCTTGTTATCATTTACTACATTTTTTATAATGATGATCTCTTTCCCAGGCTTTTTAGTCTTTTATACGGTCTTTTTTTTTAGTCTTTTATATGATATAAAATCAATCATCAATCTAAAGAGATCCCTGCTGCGCTATTTGAATACAATGGGC
Source organism: Tinamus guttatus (assembly GCF_000705375.1). The sequence goes on along the minus strand of NW_010589204.1, from coordinate 292,884 downwards.
ATGCCTGTTTTAGTGACCTGGGTGATACAAAGAGGGAAGGACGAGGATTTGATGTGTCATGTTCTAGGATCTTATTTCCACATCACACATCTATCATGAATGAATTCATGCCCTCTGTGAGTCCTACCTGTCTGGTGCACACATAGACCCTGATGACCTTGACCAGCCTCATCTGGAACTCCCATCGCATTCTTGCCCATAGCTGAAAGGTGTCATTGCAGCTCTGATACTACTGGGAGAAGACTAACCTTGCCCATCAGTGATCTGCATGCCACAGAACTCTGACTAAAGACACAAGGTGAAATCCTCATGAAAATATCCAGTATATGTTGCTAATATAGGTAAAGCTGTGAGTCCCATCAGAAGCATCATTCAAAATCACAAGTCTCACTGCTGTTAGAAATCATAGCAGGTAAGAGACGAAGAAGCTCACAGAATGAACTTCTACCTTAGGGAGGTATCTGTGGGAGATTAAGCACATGCTAAGGCAATTTTTATTCTGACATGAGAATGCTAGAGGCTAGATGTGTTAAGGTCTACTTTCTTTTTAGTAAAGGGTGACTAGACCCTGTGCCATACGATGGGAACATGATGATCTTCCACCAGCATGTATTGTGAAGGATGCAAAGGTTGTATTTGGATGGTGTATTCTTGAATGCTCTTGTTTATAACCTGAAGTGAGAACTAAACCCTGCTGACTCAAACCAATTTTATCAAAGAAAAGGCATTACTGCTATATAAATATCCTTCATTCCTGTGAAATGAACATCAAATTGCACTCCTAAACTTTTGCTGAAGTTCCATCCACACAGATTGTAAGAGGGTTCAATTATAAGGGAGAAGGTTGGGTTTTCAGTAAGTCTTTCTCTCCAATGCACACTCATACACATACTTCATTATAACAGCCTATGTGACACAGAACCTATCTTAATAAAAAAGACCTTGAGATGAAGCAATAGATCTGTTACATGGCTACTTCTACAAATAAGTGCACATCCATCTGACTACATGAGTTATGAGCATACTTCATATCTTTCTGAAAGTGCATCTGTCTTGAACCACACACAGCAATTTTCTAAGGTGAGCTCCATTTAGCATCTTTCTGTTTAACAAAGATCATGCACTAGCCAACATACTATCACCACTGTGAGACCAAATCAATGTGTACCTGACCTCCCAAGGAATATCCTTTAGCTTATTATGAATGGCAGTGAAAGATTTGAAGTGGGAGCAACGTGAGACAGTCTATTCACAGTGTGTTGTTTTGTACAGCATCTTTGCCTGCTGCTGTATGATTTTACTTAGAGTGGTGAGAGTGTTATTGTGTTAGAAACTTACAAATATCTGAACTATTTAGGCACTTAATAAAGCCCTATAAATCTCTGTGATATAAGAGTTTAACAATGCAGACAAAATTTAAGAAAAACAGTGCCATAGAAGGAAAAGTACAAAGGAAATCATCTAATCTGCCTTTAAATAACATATACAAAAATTAATAAAAATCTAATATTGAAATGAAATAGACATTTTTACTGTGACATTTACCAATATTTTCAACTTCATGGCTCTGGTGGCAAAAGTATTCTCTTGATCTTGAAGAAACAAGAAAATCTTGACCTCAAAGAAAAGCAGACAGTTGTGTATTGACACTCCGAAGAGCTTTTTGCGGGGGTGAATAGTTCTATCTGTTCAAATGCACTATGGAGAGCCTCAGGTAGCTACCTTTCCCCCTATCCTCATCAGTGCATAACTGGAAATATGTGGTCTAAACTCCAGAATTTACTTTCTAAGAAGAAAATGAGGCTAATACAGGCCTGTCTCTCACGTCAAGGCTGAGATTTGGATAAATGCAAGCAGAGAGGATGGGAAAGATTTCTAGTTTCCCTGAACAAGATGTATAGACTAAACTAGACAGGTACCATAGCGTGCATGTAACTGCACACTTTCTATCTGTTGTTTCATGATTTGTTCCATTAATCTTTGAGTTACAGAATCACAGAATCACAAAATGCTTAAGGTTAGAAGGCATCTTTAGAGATCATCTAGTCCAAACCCCTTGCACACGCAGGGGCACCTAGAGCACAGGGTGGCGTCCAGGCGGGTTTGGAAGATCCCCAGAGAAGGAGACTCCACAACTTCTCTGGGCAGCCTGTTCCAGGGCTCTGTCACCCTCGCAGGAAAGAAGTTCTTGCTCACAGGGAGGTGGAAATTCCTGAGTTGTTTTGAACCAGTTATATCCCTGGAAACTGGCATATCTAATTAGTTCTTTTCTTTTCATGGAAAAGAGATCTGAGGAAAGTTTTTTGTTGTTGTTGTTTTTGTTTTGTTTTGTTTTTTAATGGTAAATTCTTTTTGCATACTCTATTAACAATATTCATGTAAAGTTTCACACTCCCCGCTGTTTTTAGAGATTCTTAATATCTGTTTCTTAGCACCTTTAGCACTCATGATATTTTTTTTAATTGCCTTTTTCCTACTGTCAGAATATTGTTTTTTAGGGATCATCATTCTTTTAAAAATCTCTGAAGAATGGAAGGCTTAATCTGTGTACTTAATACATTCTTAGGGAGAAGATATTGACATTGATAATCCATTAGCACCAGTAGCTTTATGACAATTTCTATATATTAGTCCAAAACATGATAATATTTAGTCTTTCACAAGCAGATGGCAAAAAGAATAGCAGGATAAGGTAGGGCTGAAAACAGGCAAAGGATATATCATTTTCTGTAGATACAATTCATTTTCTCTTGTTATTTTAAATAACACTTTCAAATGATTTTATGGGGAAATAGGCATTGTTTGTCAGAAGGAGTAAGAGAAAAAAAATCAGAAAAAAATATTTTTGTGTCAGACATAAGGCTTCAGAGGGTGAACATCATCATTTTACACTTTTTATCAGCTTATTACTTACTAGAAAAGGATAAACATTTTACATTTCTCAGTCGCCATGCACTAGCAATAGAATGTCTATTCCATTTATTTCTTATTTCCTTATTTCTGTACTATGTACAATCCCAGCTGATGCTTTTCCAGAATTGAATTTGCATATAGGCCGTTTATCAATTTCACTTGATACATGAATATGCTTTCTCTCATCTATGTTTCTATTTAACTTTTCCTACGTGATTGATGGATTTGCAGAAGGAAAGATGTTCAATGTATTAAAATTCTGTGAAGTACTTCTAAAAATGCCTAACTTTCATATAAAAAACTGCATTTGGGTTGAACATATCACAGAACATATGACAGAGAATTATTGTGTTCCTCTCTATGACAGGATTTTGAATGTCTTGTGATATATTTGTCTTGTTTTGATTTATCTCCTTTTGACATAATATTCTCTAGCTTATTAGATAATCACAAATCATCTCAAAATATCAACTTCTACTTTTTTATTTAATAACATTTAATAAAAAGTATAGTAAATAGAAATGACTTCATATAAACAAAGCTTACATACTGTGTCAAAATATCTAATTCTTGAAATATTTGTGACACCTTCTATATCATCATTGAAAACTGTTTCATTAGAAATACTTCAGACAGACGCACCATTTAGTACATAGTAAGAAACTGCATACAAATCATAGAATCATAGAATCATAGAATCATAGAATGCTTAGAATGTGTCAGTTTCCGGCCATTTCCTCTAGTCCTATCAGTGGCCACCACTGAAAAGAGACCAGCACCATCCTCTGCACTCCCTCCCTTGAGGTATTTATATACACTGATTAGATCCCCTCTCAGCCTTCTCTTCTCCAGGCTGAACAGGCCCAGCTCCCTCAGCCTCTCCTCATAGGGCAGATGTTCCAGGCCCCTGATCATCCTTGTGGCCCTGTGCTGGATTCTTTCCGGTAGATCCACATCCATCTTGTACTGTGGAGCCCAGAACTGGACACAATACTCCAGATGCAGCCTCATCCGGGCTGAGTAGAGGGGCAGGATCACCTTCCTCGACCTGCTGGAGACGATCTTCTTAATGCACCCCAGGATCCCATTGGCCTTCTTGGCCATGAGGGCACACTGCTGCCTCATGGTCAACTTATCATCCACCATGACACCCAGGTCTTTCTCCGCAGAGCTGCTCTCCAGAAGGTCGGTCCCCAGCCTGTACTGGTGTCTGGGGTTATTCCTCCCCAGGTGCAGAACCTTGCACTTGGCCTAAAATAATAAAATAATGACATAAGAGAGAGCACATTGATATCTGACTTTATACAATGTTGAAGGGTTTTGCAGTGAGGACCACATGATTTTAGTAACTTTCAAACCATGTTAGATTTCATTCTAAGTGTGTTGATTAATCAGGACAAGGGAAAAGGCCTATTCTTATTCTTAATGTAAGTGCAGTCGGTACATTTTCAAACCTGTTGTTTGCCACTTTTACTGCTTGTGATGTTTCTATTGTGACTTATTACGTTTGAAATGAGGATGATCATACATATCAACAGTAATCTTTGGCACTACACTGGCAAATAGTAAGTTTTAAGAAACCATGTTTAGATTTGAGTGACTGTCTCCCATACGAGTGTCCTCAGAACATGAAAAGCTACCTACTCCATGGAGTATACCTATTTCTGAACGAAAGATGAATGTGAACAGTAACATTTCAGTTGAGAGCCACACATGTCCTACTCTTTGTGAGGGATAAAAGCCAAGACACAAGGAGTATTTCTTTACAAAATATTCTGCTTATTATAATTTTGACTGGGTCTTAGTTAGTTACCGGATAATTAAAAATAGCTAGTTACCATTGATAACACTGCTCCACATAATCATAGCTCCACGTAAATTACTATTTAGTGTATTCTTTTAGTGGAGTGAGTAACAGATTTTTTACTTTTACACACCGTTCCTCCAGGTCTCCAGGTACAGGTCTCCTATATGATTTACTTTGTTCTCGGTGTTAAGTTTGGCCATCTAACTAGATCATGAAATCTGGTCTCCAAGATGTCCTTTCAAATGATCAGCTTTTCAAATGCCTTGCCTTGCTGATGCACACTTTCCCCTCTAAAATGGCACAGGTCTCATTGATACAAACTTCTATCAAGAATAATGCTGAATACCTTTTTTTTTTTTTTTTTTTGACCAGCAATGGTCAAAATCAAGGTTATGCTTCAAAAGGAGCTTGAAGATACAATATAGCTTGCACCCAATCAGAATTTTAATATAAAAATATCTTCTAAATTATCAAATCTAAACAAAAAAGTTCAGATTTAAACATAAGACTAGATCAAAGAAATTAGTCAGGAAATTATGCATTTAGCATGTATTTATTTTATTTTACTGTCATATATTAAGGAAACATCTGATAGGTTCTGATAGATTATGAAGGCATTTTAAGAACCTGTAAATTTCTCTTCTGTAAATGTCAGGTGATAGATTCAGATTGCTGTAGCTAATCCACTAAAACAGTTCTAGGCACTGAAATCATATTGCTTTATTTGTTAATAGAATCATGTAGTGTCTTTTACTGCCTTTAAAAATCTAACTTTTGTTAAGACCTGAAATCTCAGCTCTGACTACAGCGCTGTATCTTTCACTACAAGTGAAGAGGGCATCTGTTCTCCATCTATCAGATTTTATTTGGGAATTTATACCCTTCTGGCCTTCACACATACACAAGCACACATACAGCTACACACCTACATAAGTATTGATTGTCTTTAGATATTACATCATGATTCTTGCTTAAGAATATATTATAAATTATTTGCTTCACTGAGATTTTAAATAAATTTGGCTATGGACATAAACAGCTTAATATTTCTTTCACCACTTCATTCTTCATTATGACCAAAATTAAATTTATAAATCCCAGTGTCTATAAGTTTATAGTAATAAGCTCCATGATAAGGAGATCTCACTGACAACAGTTTAAATTCAGTCTGATGAAGAGCAGTCCTATGATAGACCTTCTTCTGTAAATGCTTTCATGATAGTTTCAGCCTTCCTTCAGCTCTCAAGAGGAAAGAAAATAGCTCGTATGGTAGACCAACTGAAAAAAAGGAGAAAAAAAAAGAATGATATTCCTCACTGCTGAGATTTTGGAGTGACAGGAGTCAATGGGGACCTACCAGGTATAAGCAACAAGAAGTCATGCAGACAGAACCAGAAAAGATCCTGAGGATGTTATTAAATGTAAGTTCTGAAATTACTTACTCTGTTTGAAAGATTATTTTGTCATCCAATAAAGGAATTTAAACTCTAGATGTAGAAGTCCATTCAGCTGTAAACCAAACAGATGCTACTACAGCTTGTTTGACAGCTATTACCTTTGAGTCTGAGGTCCCAATGGGATCACTACAAATTGCTGTGATTCATTGTAATGGCAACAAAAAGAAAGGCACACTTATAATTTCAAAGCAAATTTTGGTGGTCTTAAAATCAACAAATATTCCAGACTACGCTACTTTTGTAGAACAGAAGAGTTAAGAATGTTACTACTGGTTGTTCCTCCAATTATTCATATAGCTGTTCACAGTTGTAGCCCCTATAACAGGGCACCTAGAAAATATGTTATTTTGTCCTGAAGAAATAGCTGCTTAAATTAAAATAAGTGATAAAAAAAGACAGAAGACGACACAAAGATTGGATGAACTCTGACAAACAAAGTGTGAGGAATGCTTTTCTCCTTTTCCCTTCTTCTTCCCTCTCTTCCTCCCTTCCTTTTCTCTTATCTTTCTTCTTTCTTTTCTTTCTTCTTTCTTTTTTTCTCTTTCGTCCTTTCTTTATTTCTTCCCTTCTATTTCTCTTTAATTTTCTCTAGACTTTCTTCCTTCCCTTTCCCTTTCCCTTTCCCTTTCCCTTTCCCTTTCCCCTTCTCCTTCCCATGCTCCTTCCCTTCCCTTCACCTGCTTGTCTTCCTGACATGGAATAGATTATTTGTAACTGTCCTTAGCTATTGTATGCATGCTGATAAATCTTTTAGTGCTCTAGGCTAGAGAAGAAGCGATTTAGTTCATTCAGGTGAAACCTGAAATACAAACATGCATTTTCTAAGTTCAGTTTCAGCAGTCTACCCAAAACATTGTTTAATTATATGTATATGACTATCACATAGTACTCTTGAAAAGTATAACTACAAACTTTTTCATTAAAGATAAAGTTTCTTATACTTGTTTCCGTCAACTTTAGAAGGTTTTAAGAACTGTGAATTCCAAAGTAGATAGCTTTTCATTAGTACTCAAAATACTTCAGTGTTACATGCTTAAATATCCAGCTAAATCACTTATTCTGTATTTATCAAAACATATATTTTCCAAGAAAAACAAAATGCACATGCACACCCACACTTATATGTTCATATACATCACATATGCCTATATTGTAAATGGCTGGTATCATGAGGACTCCTACATCAAAGCTTGCCACAGCTTATTTTCATATATGAGAAAAGAATAAAACTTAAAAAAATGGTCTTGTTTACGACTGTAGGAAAGTGTCTAGAATCCTATTTGTTTCATTTACGAAGCACTGCACATAGTCTGAACTATTATAATGAATATCTCTCTTACAATAAAAAGAATTAAAAATATATAGAAGAAGAAATTGAAGACCTTCGCCTTGATAAGATCTCATCAAACAGACAGGGCAGAAATGTGACCATATCTAATACATAATCTTAACCATCTTGACAGTTAAATGTAATTTAAAACTGAAAGTGCACAGCAACTTTGAACCAACCCAATCAAAGATTTTGGGGAAGTTCTTCACAGTGGAGAGAACATTTAAATGTTATACCTTCTGTCATTTCTTCAGAAGCAAAGTCTGACTTTCCTTCTGATGAGTCTTGGCACAGCACTCCAAAGACACAGGGAGAAGTTGTATTCCTGGAATAAAACTCTCATGAAGCCAGTGGGGGATACACCAGACATTTGCCTCAAAGGAGAAATCCTATATTTTGTGAATGCAGATAAAAACCCACAGAAGTCAACAGGCTTACTGAAGGAAACTCGTGTTCCTTGTTGATAGTTTTAGCCAGCATTACTAGAAAAAAAAAAAGAGAATTTCTTAGAGATTCTTAAAGTTTGCCACATACTCAAATACACTCCTGCATCATGCCACATTTTTCAAAATGAATTTTTGAATGCTCATTATACAGATGTCAATAGTAAAGAAGCATATTCACATAATATGCATATGAACTCACAATTCTCCTAACTTCACTGTAAAAATGAACAAAAACTGTCAGCAGAGACTAAAACAGAATATCTATGATAATATATTATTTTGAACAATTTTTAATGCATATCATAATTGCACCCACAAAAGGAGAGAAGGCCAGCTTAAAGTGTAATCAAATTACAGGCCTTCACAGCAGCTTTTATCAGGACTGACAATTACAACCTACAGTTTGGATATATTCCATTTGTGATACCGCTGTTTCTAAGGAGTTTCCCACTTGTTTTAATAGGACGGTTATCTAGAGATTAGCTTTTATCATTTAAAAATTTAATATACTAGAGCAACAGCCAAAAAATCATGCAGACTTAAACATGTGTTTCCAGCATTATCTCACATTAGAGGGTTAATTACTTTCTTGTTCTTAATATAGAACTGCATTCGGTTGCTAAGGAAACTGATGGTTTCTTCATGTCTACAAGTACTTGAATCACGTTGCATTTTCTTTATTTTGCAAGCTGTTTTCCCGGAGGTTTGTGAGGGTCTTAGTGGCTTTTTGGTTATTTCTTTTGGTTTCTTTCTTTTTTAAAATATTGTTAAACAGAAAGGAAAGAAAAAGAAATAACACCATTGCTAAAAAAAAAAAAAAAATGAAGCCTGACCTAGTAATAGCCAGATTTGTGAAGGTGAGGCAGAATCGTGTGTTGTTATTGGGGAATAAGCTGTAGTTCTCTCTTTCTTCCTAGGAAGCAGAGTTTGAGGCAAGGAGCACAAAATAACTTCCATCTTTACTCAAGTACTAGGCTCAATAAAGATATGTGTCATGGGTGTAAAAACATTCCAGCTGGCTCTAACTGCAGCAAACCTGGGGCCAGGGAATCTGAATGCTGAGTATGGTCCTGAGATGCTCTTTACAGTAATGTGCAAATAATCTGAAACTCAGAAGCAGGTCACACCAATGTGCTGCACTGTGACACATCCACCTGAGAGAACAGAATGAAGATAACTACACCAGAAAGGTCTGATCCAGGCAAGGAGTTGTTTTAGCATGTAGAGGAATCTTCTTAACTGTGAGGGTGACAGGGCACAGGGAGGGAACAGACTTCCTGGAGAGGTTGTGGAGTTTCCTTCTCTGGTGATATTTAAAACCCTCCTGGCTGAGACTCTGTGCCACATGCTCTAGGTGTCCCTGCTTGGGCAGGGGGGTTGGACTGGATCATCTCCAAAGGTCCCTATTTTACATTATTTTGAGCCAAATTTCATCCTTTGGTGTCTCTTACATTCCAGTAATTTAAGCATTATATGGCTCGCTTTTCCACAAGATGAGGAATATTCTTCAACACTTCAATATATAGCAATATGTGATCACTTTAAGTTTATTATTATTTTGCCTTGCAAGCTATAACTAGTATTTAGTGATAACATTGGCAAATGAAGGATGTCAGAATCCATCCACAAGTTGTTCTAAAATAAATATGCTTATTTCTATTTCTTAAAAGGAATATTATGGATATGCTTGAGTACAGGAGCATTCAACGCACTATAAGGGCATAGAAGAAACACACAGAAGAAAGGGCAAAGCAGAAACACAAACCCTTTGGCTTCTTTCATAAAATCACTAGGTTCACAGACATGTATTCAGGTGAAGACTTGGCCACTTAAGGCCTTCAACCAATCCAAACAGCAGGTCTGCATGTCAGTATAACCAAGTATTTCCAATGGTCAAAAGTGATGTCTTTTTTATGATGTTTAGCTAATATGTGCCTACCCCAAGGTCAGATCCCATCAGGAACTCCTATTAGTTTTTTCTCCTCCTATTTCTCCCGTTGATACCTGATCCAGCAAAAGTCTCAGTCCAAATATGACATACTCATTTCCATCCTGAAAATTCTCAGGGATGGAAAAGTGATCTCCACTCTATGTACCTCAAGCAGCATATCAGGAGACAACTGACTATCCAAATATAGGAATAGTGAGTTCAGCTCTGTAGTTAATTAGATATTAAAAAACACACATTTCATTATCCTTCTAATACTTTTAATCCATTAAAATGTTTTTAAAACCATAAATCACAAATAGCTGGACTGTAATTTTCACTTCCTAGTCATTATTAAGTAGTCAATATGCCTCAGCAGCTATTAGACATCTATTTGAGAGCCTACTTTCCCACATTAATGGCAATATATCTTCGGTATTTTGTATGGTAAAAAAAATTGGTGAATTTGATAATTTTTAGTGGATAATTTGAGTTGATATAGTATATCAGATTATATATATGTATACATATACACACCCATATGTAATATATATATAATTAATCCTAGATTCTCTACATATAATCAAAATTACATATATTATTTTTCAAAATTATTGCTTCAAACAACTGATCTTACTTTTTCATAAGATCTGTCACATATAGAACACATTTTTGAAAATTTAGTGAATAATCATCCAACATATGCAACTTGACCTTTTGAATTATGAATTCAGAGACTTCAGGATTGAAAAAAAGAAAAGGTGGAACTGTAAGCAAAATGAGGTAAACGAGGTAAAACACATATTCATACATTTATGCAGAAAGTTTTTGCAACAGATTGCACTGGCAATGGTAACCTTGAGAAGATTGCACTTCAAGCTGATCAAAACATGTATGCATGTTCTTACACTTCTGCTCACTCTGATCATTAAAAACAAACTAACAAACGAAAAACAAACAGTAGAAAAGCAACAGCAACATGCAACACTGAAATTTAGGAGCTTAAGAATAACACCCACTTAAATTGAATGTTAAGAAAATAAGAATTTTCCGAGGATCTCCCAGGCTGCTTCTTACTGCTGTAGGTGGATTTGGTTGAAGAGAAAGACATCTCAAAACTGCCGATTACATATAATATGCACATCACCTCGCATTGTAGTCAACCAAGCACACAGAGTGATCCAGCTGAACAGTCACAAGGTGTCTGTGTCAGGATGATCTGAAATAATAAAGAAATGTGAGTCATTTAAGTCAAGCAATGCTTTTATCTATGTATACCTTTTCCTTTCTCCTCAGATCTCATGACAAAATTAAGGACCTCAATTACTCTCTTCAGCTTCTATGGCATTTAGATGGAATTGATTTGTATATCGTATAATTTTTTAATCAGAAGAAATACCATTTTCTCCTGTTTCAAGGCTCTTTTTAAAACATGATGTCTTTCATTTTATCTTTTCTTTGAAAAAATATGTTTGTCTGACCAGAGAGCTGTCATATCCATCTGTTGTGCTTTATGTGGATGAGATCTTGGTCTCATTCAAAATATCGTGATTTCATGGTCTTATCAGCAGAATCATGAATGGTCAAGTGCTCCAGCTTGGATTAAATCTGTGCTGTAAGCTCTAGGTCCTAGCAAGGGCTATGAGGTTGGTGGTGGGGAAGTCTCACTTTGCTCTACAGTGGTATGAATGAAACCAATGGATCAACAATAAAGGGAGGAAGGGAGACAGCTTGGCAGGACTGGTGAATTTCTGTTACTGTGCACACAGATCAGGACAAGATTTGCCTGCTCATAAATTTAGGCACTGAGTAAAGTGCTTATGACTAGAGTATGATCATTCCAGGCTAGTTGTGTATTCTATGAGGAGGGGTTGATGGGTTTCAAAGAGGATTTTGCCGACTAAGATATTTTAAAAGGCTGATATTTCCCTCCAAGAAACATAAGGAGCTTAGGCTAAATCCACTAACCCTGGCATCTCAGTTTACTGCCTAAGTTCATTGGGGCATGACTCCCTCAATCTTTGGAGCACAAGGCCCTTTCTTTAAACCACATTTTATGAAAAATAAAGATCTTTCTTGACTGACTGTTTCCATATACCTATCCTTAATCATGGATTGAAATGCCTACCACATTGAAGACAAGGATCAAAATTCTCACGCATTCAGGCCCAAAGTTTTGAATTTTATTATTTGAATTTTATAATTTTACAACAATATTAAAGCATATTTTGAGGACTAATAAGGTATCACCTCTGATTACCCAATACATTTTTTTCCATGAAATGCTTAAATTACACTTGCATAAAAAGAATAGATTTGTTCCAAATAACAAATCTCACCTTGGAGTGTTCTACATTCCTGAGCCATGAAAAATAGCTGCAGGTTAGTTTTGTCCTTCTGGCATGACTCAGTAATAGAGTAATGATGTGCTCAAGATGTCATTAAAACTCTAAGCACTCATTCTGGAAGTTGTTCTACTATTTGAATAACCTGCAATAGAAGAGTTGAAAATTCTATTTCTTATTATACTTCTTTTGCATTTTTCACTTAGCATTGTGGAAAGAGACAGGGAAAAATATATTGAACTTTTTTTTTTTTTTCAGAAAAGGAATTTCATGATATTCAAAGAGTCTCATTATATGTCATTCTGCTTCCTAACTGCAAAGTCATGGCTTTTATAAAGTCATAATGACTGCATTTCTATAAGGATTATATGTAGAAATGGCAAATTGATTGGAAGGCAGCCATTAAACTCAAAGATGAAAGAATAAGAGATTTTGATAGACATCTACTTATATTATTTTATTTGCGTATTTTTAATTCATAATTATCTATAGGACTATGTAGTGCAAAAAATCATACCTTGTTTACTCTTCATTATGAAATTGTATGAAATTCAATCATATTTAGCAACAATTCTTAAAAGAACTGCCTGAAGGTGGATCTTCTATTTTACAGTTAGTAAAGAAAACTGAAAATCAGGTGCATTCTTAGAAAATGCTACCCAATTTTCTCCACCAACTTAAACGGAATCTCTGCATGTAAATGCATTAAAAGATAAACAGCTTCTTCTTCTTACCCTAACAACATGCATAAAAGACAGGGGCCTTATTTGGTACTCCTTTGACAAGCCTGACTAGTAAACATCGAGAATGTGTAGCAGTAATCTGAAAACTGTCAGAAAAGTGGCTTAACATAGGGTAGGAGAATCTGGTAGTATTTTGTATTTAGGATGAGTTTTGATTTTTCTATTACTTGTTATTGTGGGAAGGTAAGAAGGAACATAACAAGATAAGTACTTACTTTAAATTCAGATTTGGAAACAATAAAAAGGAGAAGAGAGGGAAAAAAAGTGAAACAGCTGCAGCACACTGCAGTTTTAGCAGTGAAGAAAATGGTTCTCACAAAATAAAATTTTCTATAAAATTCAAGCACAGTGTTTGAATGAATTCTAGTTTAACCTTACAAGTTAACCTGTCCTCACTCCTCCACATTCTGTTGCAGCTAAATATTTTTGATTCCTTCGGATAATGATTCCCTCTTGTCTCTATTGTTTGGAACTACAAGAAATGTAAAAATGTGAGTCTTGGGAAAAAGTAACAGCTGAATGCTTCTGGGATATTTAGTAACATTTGTGCAGACTTCATTGAATATAAGATGAGCTCAAGCTGTCATGCTCTGCAGCAAGTTTAGTACCCACAAGGCTCTTCATGTTGTTTGATTTTATTGCAGTTAATAATCAGGAGAATTTATTTTAACATTGCTGGGTTTGTTTTCAATAGTTTTGATTGGTGGAAAAAAAGCTGTATTAAGTGAAAATGTACTATGAGGCAACAGTTAGAAATAACAAATATAATGAAAGTCTAAGCTGCATTGCAGTTACTCACTTTTTCACCCTAGCAAAGGGTAAATTTGTAGATCTATTCAGTTTGTACTCAGAGGTCTGAAATAATCTCATTCAATGCATTTCTACTTCCTCTAAGATGTATTTCTATCTTGATTAAACATTACACAAACTTACTAATGAATAAAGATTATCTTCTCCTGTTTATTTCAGCTTTCCCAAACTGCAGGAAACATAGGGGTTTCAGACGTTGCTCTTACCAAACTGGATGGGTATTTGGCCTGACCACAGTGTCATAACAAAAATACCGGTAGGGTTCTGCACTTAGGAAGACAGCCAACTGAATGGCATTCTTGAACTTCATTTTCTAGCAGTGCCTTAAGCTATCAGGCAACCTGGTAGATAGCGTATATATCGTCTTCATCATCTGTTGCTGCAAACACAATTTTAGTTAAGTGACCTTTTAGCATTCTGATATCCTGTTGTACCTGTGAACTTTAAGGATTAAATAAAAGCATAACAATTCCAGGCCATAGACCACTGGAAATATTTTTACTGTAATGAAATAGCTGTGAAATCATTGCAGCGATAAAACTAAATACCTACTTTATGTGAATCCACAAAGTAGTTAGGCAAATGTCTTATTGAGTGTTAGACTCCCCAAGATATTATATGAAACATTATTCTCCCAGCGTCAACGGCATCTCAAGACCTTTGAAAAGTTGTTTGTAGCTGTGCGATTACCCCAAAGCAAATATTATAGGATAAAAAGTAAACCTGCCTAGCTTCATTAAATTATGACTAACTTTGGCACATTATAAATGTATGTAGGCATCTGAATGGCATAAACACCGAAAAACGAAGAGCCAGTTAAATGGATATCAATCATAATTGCAAAGACTAGTTCTAATAATAAAATATACACTATTAGCAAGACAAATGTAAGCCTTTTAAAACATTAATTGTTCACTCCTTTTTGCTGCTGACCTTTGTTCTGTTGTTTCTGTAAGTATTTACATTAGTTCATACCTTTGTCTCAGTTGCATTTACAATAAACTAATTATGTCTGCTAGGTACCTGCAGTTTATACTCTGCTTGAGATGTTTTGTTGTTGCTGTGGTGGCAGTGGCTGTGGTGGTAGAGGACATTTCATTACCATTTTGACAGTAAAAAAGATTGAGAAAAAGCTACACCAATATAGTATAAAGCTAGATATTGAAAGCTGGTATGCTATATCTCATTTTAAACCGAAGTAAAACTGATAGCCTAACTTTCAGAGGTGCTTCTGAACTACTAAACTTATGGCAGCCAACAGAGCTTAAGGATTCTTAGCCCCTTTGAAAATTGTTCTGCTTTTACTTGGGTGCCAGGATGAAGATTAAGGAACGTAACTTCAGGCATCCCACTGTGCCAATTTTCACTTCTGTCCATTTTGCTCTCTCTTGTTATGCCTAATGCCAGCAAAAAAAAAAAACTACTGAAATACAACAATTTAATAAAGATAAAGTACAGAAAAAAGAAACTGCTCAGAATTCCAGCTGGGTTTTCCACTTTGCTGGTAATTATCATAAGTGCCTCCCCATGACTGGAAACGAGAAGGGAAACTGCTGTTATTGCCACTTCCCTGCTCTCTATGTTGCTTTTTTTATCCACAATAGCCCTCTAAACAAGATATCCAAACCCAACAAGCTGTGAGATTCAGCTATGGCACATTCATTTTAAAAGTACTTTTGAACACAACAGTAGCCACACTTGGCTTTCCTTCTCAGCTGTTGAATACTTTGCTACCAAACACGCCAAAGGAAGGATTATTTGTCACTGATGTGGGGGAAAGGAGGGAAAAGGCCAAATGAAAAAAATAAGCATTGATCTGAAAAGGTTCTCAGAGCATTGGCATGTTAGATGTTATGCATGTCCCTATTTACGCTACCTTCATATCACAGAATCACAGAATCACAGAATGGTTAATGTTGGAAGGGCCCTCTAGAGATCATCTAGTCCAACTCCCTGCTCAAACAGGGACACTTAGAGCACGTGGCACAAGGTGGCATCCAGGTGGGTTTGGAAGATCTCCATAGAAGGAGACTCCACAGCCTCTCTGGGCAGCCTGTAAAGAAATTCTTCCTCACATGGAGGTGGAACTTCCTGTGTATCAACTTGCAGCCATTACCCCTTGTCCACTGCCCACTACGGAGAACAGTTTGGCCCTATCTTCCCTACATTCACTGCTAAGGTACTTGTACATGTTGATCAGACCTCCTCTCAATCTTCTCTTCTCTAGGCTAAACAGACTTAGCTCACTTTTAGTTTTTCCTCATACGACAGATGCTCCAATCTGTTAATCATCTTTATGGCCCTATACTGGACCCTCTCTAGGATCTTATCCTGATTGTCCGCACCTCTTAGTCAGGAAATAACCAAGTACTGAAATGGTCCTCAGAAGACGTGGGAGCTATTAAAAAAAAATACAAAAAAGTTAATAGAAAAATTTCTCAGTTTATTCTGTGTACGTGGGGGTCTGTAATCCAACAATTGGATTCAAACCCCCAGGCAAGGATCTGTGTCTGTGATACCAGCAACAAGGGTACATGAGGATATCTAAAGCAGTGTGCAACCACTAGCAAACATCAAGCTGGGCTAACTGGTAAGTAAGTAAGTGAAGTGAGCTGGGAACATACGTGTGTGCATGCATGAGTCCCTAGGGGTGAGACCATGGGGTAGTTGGCGATCAGAGTGACCAAGGGGGTCCTGACCAACTACCAGAGAGACTAGGGGATCTGGGGTTGGTTAAGATCCATATGTATTTTACGTGTATCTTTGAGTGAGGGTGTCTGTACCAGCAGTTGGAGTGAGGCTGTGTGCCTCAGGCGTCATAGAGTCATAGAATCATAGAAACATTATAACTGAAAAGACCTTCAAAATCATCAAGTCCAACTATAAACCCATCACCACCTGCAAACAGCTGAGAAGGCAAGGGCAATCAAGTCCAGCTACAGGGTGGACTGTGTGTCCACAAGACAGCTGCTGGCAGGGTCCACATTGTATGCATATATATATATATCCCACTAATGAACCTTTTTCGTCAGCCACAAATGAAACAGAAAGAAACTGTTTGCATTTGTATGAGTGTGGTGGGTTGTTGTTTGTGTGCCTGAGAGGGTGTATTCGTGTATATGCATTGAATACGTACTGGGGTATGCACCTACCGGACATAGGTGTTCAGCCTGCTAGTGACTGGACTTGGGTATAAGGATCTGCCCAGTCTTACCTCTCTCTGCAGATTTGGCTTTCTCCCTCACATGTGCTACCTGACTGCACGAACTAAGAGTGCTGCCAAGTCAGCTTAGACTCCCTTCCTTTTCAATGGCGAGAGATGGGCACACTGAAGGAGATGTTCAGATTCCACATGAGATAAAAGTACCTTCTGGAAGGTTCCATTCTGTCTGTTTCTGTTGATTATAGAGGGAATTTAAGCTGACTAGGCAGCTTTAATTTATGCATTAAGTTTACAGTTGAGTAGGGAAATTTGAGCTCCATGCTTATATCATGTTTGAACTGACAAATAGAGGTATCAGTTTTGCAATAAGAAAATAGAATTGTGTCCTTCTCTTCTGTTTTGTATAATGCACAGCATTTCCTCCTGTGGGTTTCACAAAGAAATTTCTTGTGTTAAGTAAAAAACAAAGCAACATGTTCTATTATTGTTTGAAAAAATAACACAAGCCTAAACACTAAGTTAACATCATTTACTGTTAACAGTACTATGACCTTCAAATTGATTTCAGCTACCATAAAAGCAGCTGGTCTTGATTTTTGAATAATAAAAATGAAAAATAGTGTTTGTTTCAAAAAGTCATTCAAGAGAGAGATGAAATAAAATGCAGAATGTTAAAGAACTAGATGACAGATCACATGGTCATCTATTTAATTATAGTGTCATTACAATTATAACTATATGGAAATGTGACTGCATTCTAAAGTAACCTGTAGGTGTTATACTCAAATGAGCATCTTACTATATTCAAATATCTTCTAACTTTCAGGACCTCTAACATGAGTCTCTGACGTCCTATATGTGAATGGAATCCCATCATTTTAAACTAAGTTAAACTAAAATGTATCCATTTTAAAATGGATGTGTCTTTACTTAGACCAAAGGAAAATGATATTGCATAAAAAGTATTAATCAATTGAAAAGAGAATTAAAGGAAAAAAGTAATTTTAGGATTCTTACTACCATGCTCCTTCATTGCTAAAGTAAACGAGAATAATGAAACCATGAAAAATAATCAGCGTAAGCTTACAAACATTGATTTTTTTTTATAGGTAAAACATGATTGCTTTTTTGAGTGAAATAATGTAATTGGCAACTGTAGGCAGTGTAGTTCTGCAAACATAATAAATCCACATCTCAGCAGAGCGTTTGGTAGAGTGTCTCATAAAATATTACACTGAAAAATCAAATTTCCTTGGATATGAACCATATGATATGGCATGAAAAGTAGCTCAATAACCATAAACAGTAGTTAATGATGAACGACAACTTATCAGATAGAGAAAGATGTGTGGGGGCATATCAGTTTAGCAGGTTTCATCCACCTTCTTTATCTGACATCTTCATTAATAATTTAAAAGAGAGTCTAAATATCACATTAATGAAACTCACAGATGATGCTAAATTGAGATATGTTGCAAACAGAGACAATGATAAAAAAAGAAATAGTGGGACTTTAGACGTGATCCACGTAAACGCTGATATTCTGAATCTTTCACTGGCTTCAGCAGCTTAAAGTTCATGCAGATTTTCTTGTGCATTTAACAGCATAGACCTCCCTGTTTTCATATTCTCTCTTAAGCTATCTTTTTACTGTTGTCTTAGAATAAGCTATTCTCAGACACAATCACTACATTTTTGTATAAAAAACAATAAGCATATGAGGAAATGCAGGACATATATGTAGAGGAATCCATAGGGAGAGAGGCTAAATAACATTTTAACATATTCCACGCACATATAAATAAATAAATAAACATGTAAATATGTATATATATTTAAGTATGTGAGTATTGGCATGTATGTGTATATATAAGTATATCTTATAGAAATACATAAGCATGAAATTCAGCAAAAAACATTTTATACTTTGTGTGAAGTATTTACTATAAAACCAGCACATACTTTACAACAATGTTGGAACTCTGGGAAAAGTAATAATAATAATAATAAAAAAAAACTCTCCTGTTCTTTATGTATAGGAAGACCAGAATAAGTCCAGTTTGTTTCCTTATGACTGAAACAGCTTATGGATGTATGATACTATAGTCCCTCCTATCCCAGTAAAGACTTTAAATTTCTTCATTTTAGTTGGATTTTTATCAGCTCGTGACACAAAGTCTTGTATGTCTTGTCTGTTTAGAACTGCTTTTGCACCTGTGTTGAATTGCAGCTCTCAATCAGGCTTGCTGGAGAAGCAAGATCCTCTTTTCTGTTTCTTTCCTCATTTCCCATAAGGATGATATTGCAAGATCAGGCCCTGTGATGTTAGAACACAAATAGTGTTGCTGCCGAGGTGAAATGTTATTCTTAACTAACAGAACATAGGAACTGAACAATACACAAGAGAACGCTAAATCCCAACATATCTATTTTCATTTGTGAGTGTTTAGTTTGCTTGTTATTCTCTAAAAGTAGATTTTGGTTATTTTAGATTTGTTAGGTTTGGTTTGCTAGTAGTTTTGCATATTTTCATACCATATTCAAGTAAAACCTGTTACAAACAGTATCCTTGTGACCCACTATTGAAAAAAAAAAAAAAGTCAGTTCATGTAGAATTAATGTCATGTCAGTCCATAGAACTCTTTCAAATGCAAATGAGTCTCTCAAGATTTAAGGAACAAAGCGACATTTATCTAACAGGTCCTAGTATGTTCTTCCACTAGTCTTGTCTTACTTAAATTTCATGAACTTCAAGAATTTTACAGGGGAAAAATTGTCTAAAATGAAAGGAGAGTGTCAAGGACTTTGGAAAGGAAATTACAAGGTCAGCTACAAAATTTTCCTTCTTGGGTCACAGAGTACAGTGTAAACCACTGGCATGTTCACATTCTTTTGAATATGAGATTATTCTTTCATCTTTCAAACACTTCGTGCATTACAGAAAATAATTAACCTTGTTAATACTTGCCCATTTTGATTTATCATAGCTAATCCAACCTACTAAGTTCCTTCTAAGGAGTAGTATCAGTAACAGAAGAGAAGTAAGTGTCCAAAAGTAAAGGAAATTTTTTTTTCAACTGATTTTAGATTTATATTTTAGGTATTTCTTGTCTGATACATTGTGTGCTGGTATGATCTTTTGCCACAGAAAAATATTGAAGACTCCTTTGTATTAGCATTCATTGTATCCCAGAGGCTGAAATAATTGGTATGGAAGGAGGGAACTCCCTCGATAGCCTCCTAACTGTATTCTCACTGGTATTTTAGCTATTTCTCCACATCAGTTTAATGCAACACATGGATTCTCCTAGTCCAGTGGTAACATCACACAAATTAAGGGATAATTTCATTTCACTAATCTCATTCAAAATCTTATTAACATTTTCTAGACCCACTCTACGGAATAAAATCACTGAAAGAAAAATTCAGGAAGTCCCTTGACTGTTGACTTCTCACATTTCTGTGTATAAATTCTTTTATTTCAAATGCTTTCAGTGGATCCTCTAAAAATTGTCTAGCATTTACCCTGCACTAAAGAAAATTCTTCCCAAGTTAGGGATGCCCTACTGTAGTACACCTATGTGACAAAGAAATATACGTTCTTTTTCTTTTCTTAATCCTTTATTTTTTGTATTTAGCTGATGTAAAAGCAAATCATTCTCCAGTCCTCCACTGTTCTACATTCCTAAATTCCACACTTCCAGGCAAAGAAAAGAAAGGAAACTAAAATCATGGCTGATGTACTATATTCAGATTTGTATTCTGGGCTCTTTTATCAGACTAGAATCATTGCCCACCCCCTGTTAAGGTTGATTGGACTGTACTACAGCACTAGTGTCAGCTAAGCATATTTGGGTAGTACAATCTATCCAAGATCATATAAAATGTAAAGTTTACTCCTGTCAATAGAATTCATTTGTAATATTAGATCTAGCTGACAGTTAAAGGCAATAGATACATCTGCATATAAATAATTAATTACATGCATTTAATGAATCATGTGGATTATATGAAATCAGTGATAAGAGCAAGTCACACAGCACTGGACCATTTTAGTAAGATTGCTGTTTTTTTTATCTTTTGTTTGTTTGTTTGTTTTTTATTCATTTTGCCAGGATATTTGTTTCTATGGAAAGTTTTCTACTAGACTTTGTTTCTGTAGAAAACAAAATGAAATAGATAATTCCATAGATCCAAAATGAATAGACCGATGGCAGGTTAACATGTGTAAATTAATATTACGTCTAACAGAGAAAGTGTTCCTTTTCCAAAAAAAAAAAAAAGATTCATTATTTCCTTATCAGTGGATCATGATTAAATTGTCACTCTAGTTCCATATTATATAAAAAAAAGTATCATTTATTCATCAAGTTTTCTCGTTTCGTTCTAAAGGAAAAAAAAAACTGTTAAAAGAATCTACTGGGTGTTCACAGCTTTCAGCATTTTCCTTGTTGGAGATTCATTTACATGAAGCTATTCTAGCATAAAATTATTCTATGTGAAGGATGGTCCTGAAATAAATCATTATCCACTGTTTTGGAGGGTTATTAGAAAAGCACACTTTCTCCGCAAATTTAGGAGAAGGCACCACAAAAAAAAAAATATATATAAAAAAAAAACTATGGGAAGCTCATTCCAAATGTGCAGGTAACCACGAGTGCTTATCACAAACTTTGTTCAAAATAGAAGCTGGACCATGACAGTTTTAAAATACATCATGATGGAATGCTCAGGCCTTAAAAAGGGCTAATGCAGTATTAATTTTATATGACTTTTCCAGAGATAGGTATGGTGCATATGGAAATGACTGATTGAATTTTCAATGGATGGTATGCACTTGAATAATGAGAGTGCTTAAACAAGCATGACAGTGTTCAAGTGGCTGACTGAGGGGTAATCATAGTTGCTGTGTGCCCTGGGTTTGGGATACATATTTGCACAGTGTTTGGCTAAGAGGATTTTTTTGCAGGAATAGCAGAGTTTCACAGAAGAACTTTGGAAGACTAGGTCTAATTTGGGGTCTAGGTCTAATTCGGAAAGAGTTTTCTTTAGTTCAGAGTAATTATTAAACAGTTGCTAGAAGATCCACTGAAAATAATTAAGGCAAAAACAAAATGGCAAATTATATATGGCAACAAAGTAATTCAGGAGGATAGTAAGTTTGAAAGGCTATTAAGCAAGTTAGAAAGGTTAGAATTGAGACATTTGTTTTCTTTCAGTGTGTTAACTTATTTGTGGTGATCTTACAGTATGTGAATACCTTTTGGAAACTCAGTGATTTCATCATGTAAATCAAATATAGAACTGAGTTGGGCAAATGAAGTAGCAAGAAGAGATGAAAGAAAATTATGCACTGTGGTTGAACATTTCCTGGGCAGAAGTCAGCTTCTTTGAATCTTTGACTCTATTAATGAATGTGCATGTGCTTCTACACAGACAGTAGAAGATATAGTATATCTATATTTTCAGAAAACTAGTCATTTTGACCAAATACCATGATCTCCTGAGCTTGGCTGTGCTGTTAGTTTCTGTTTGTCCTTGCCAGGTTTTATTTAGAGTTCACAGAAGTGTCCTTTTTGGCCTTTGGGATCTTAATTCTTGCAAGGTGTAGTGTATTGTTAATGCTTCTACAAAGGTCAAACTTCCAGTAACCTTCTTTGCACATTTAGTACAGCAGGTATGTCCTTCATACTTCAAAAGATTTTGTTGCATGGATACATAACCACTACCATCATGAAACTGTTGCCTGAATATTTTAGGGAGGAGTATGCTTTTGCACAATTAGAATTACCCAGGTATTCTACTTGATAATCTTAGATAGCTGATAATAGCTATCATACTCTTTTGAAAATCTTTTATCTCCACATATCATCAGAGACTTCATTAATTCCTCTTTAGACATTAAGAAATATGATCCTTTATCAGGACAGCTCTTTATATTTTTAAGCAGGATTTCTACCACGTACTGCTCTTGAAAATGTATGAGGAAGGATCATAAAACAACACACAAGTATAAAATGAGATAATCAAAAAGTTTTTAAAAGTTCATCCTTTTTTATTACCAGACAATTATGAGTGTGGAAGATTAGTCTGATATGGCTAGTTACACAATTTGCAAATGTTCTCTTGCAGAAACAGACGTAGCATGCACATTAATAAGATATATTGCATATATATCTTCTCATTTACATGCTTTGGTTACAAATAGAATGTCATGTCTTAGGGGACAGCATGAGAGCATTGATGTTGTTAGCTATAAAGACAGGAACAGAATGAATGAACTTTTATTGGTTTGTAATTTCACTGTCTCAACATTTTTTAATTCTGAATGTTGCTTGCTACTCTATTGGCACACATCAACTATCAGTTGGAATTAATGCCTGAGAAATTCCTTATCGATTATAAAATTGTCATGTCACAAAACTAATTTATGTCTTAATTCTTAAAATATTGAAGTTACTCAGGTAAAACAAGGTTTTACTCAAATAAAACTCATTACTAGGCTTGTTGAAATTTGTAAATGGGAGTTGACATCTTAAACTACATGATGGATTTAACATTTGTTAGATTTGTCATTACAGTGAATGGCATATATAATTGTGCAAAATTTATTTTAGCATGAATAAAGTATATTTTAAACTTAGCCATGTTTCTGTCATGAGATAGAATGAAATATTACAGTGAAATATCACAGAGATACAGTTATGATACTTAAAATATATTTAACTTTATACATAATATGAAATCATAGTATAGTGACAGCAAACAAGAAGGCAACCAAGTCCCTTTTTCCAATCAATGTCATTGCGCCTTTCAAAATGCAAATGTACTTGAGTACATGCCTGGTATTTGGAAATGTATTTGTTATTCTCACATCTGCAAATCTTGTTTAACTGTTTGACCTTGGCTTTCCATTTCAGGTAAATACTCATTTACAAATTACCTTTATGGAAAAGGCCAGAAGACTAATACATTCTCTTCTTTCTATTTCTATGGCACTTTACATTCTGGCATATTACAAAAATAATAATAAAAAAGCTAAAAAAAACCCACAAAATAATATTTTAAATATAAATTATTAAGACTGGAAACTCAGATACTCAAAACTATGGAGTGCTACAATTACAGTAGCCTTAATTTGTTCTCATCATAAGTACATATGATGATAAGTACATACATGATAAGTACATATGCCTAGCTTCATGCAGTAAATAACTAACTCAGGTAAAAAACATAATGTTATGAGTGGCTATACTAATTCTGACCAAAGATTCATCTAATCTAAAATTATTTCTAGCATTTTCTCTTTTTGTCATTCCCTGAATGAGAAACCATGTCTTTGTATTTGCAAGTCCCTTATGGACTTTTTTCTCCATACATGTGTCCATTCACTTTAGAAATATGAAAACATTCACCATCCCAAATGCTCCATGGTGAGGCATTCCATAAACTAATCAGATAACGCTTTTTCACTATGAGATTGAATACTGGAACAGTTTGTCCAGAAAAATTGTGGAGGCTCCATTCATGAAGATATTCAAAATCTGACTAGACACAGTCATGATAACTGATAAAATGATTGTTAAAAATTGTATGAACACAATTCATCCATGACAATCAGAGAGAGATCAGTTTGGCCTTGATGCTGCTGTATATGAAAAATGTTTTATTATGAACTATTTCAAAATAATTAAGTATTGAGAGCTCCTGCAGATCAGTAAAAAACTAATTTCCATTAGTTCATATCACATCAACTTTGGGGTTAATTATTCTCCATGATCAAGAAAAAACACTGAAGTATATGCTCATTTTTAACATTAAAGGTCTCACCTCATAGCCATAATGTTTTGGGAATGCTTAAGGATTTTTCTGGATTAAGGCTCCTGTCACTAATGCATCTCTAATTTTCTTTACTTTTCTTTACTTATTTTTAAGAAACTTTGAAGTTTTTTAGACTCATAATGAATTTCTAACTTCTAGGAATCTTGTATTCTCCGCTGAACTGTAACTTGGGATTTCAAGCATCTTATAAGGCCTATTTGTTACTGCATAGCCTTCCAGTACCATACTGGCATGATCATATTGAATTTCCATAAGTTAAATAACAACTGATCTTTTTTTTTTTTTTTAAAAAAAAAAAAAAAAAATTCTTTAAAAGATTTATTTTTTTTTTTTTTCAACTTTTCTCTCCTGGTAAAGAAATCATATTGCAAATGCAGCACCTAAGGCACTCATTTTGTTTTTATTGATTTATTTTCAACAAATGGCTAGGCAGTCACTTTTGATAAAACACTTAGTAAGGGTAAATGGACCAGGAAATATGACCTGGCCAATGGACTTGCATAGAGTGATGAAGGTCACTCAGGGTTGCTTGTGAAGTGATTAAATCCATTACAGTAGCATAGACTTCTATTTATAATGCACACACATGCATAAAGCACTACAACAGAGGACTCTAAAATACCATGGACGTATCTCACTGTCAAATGGACCCATTTCCCCTGAATTTTTTTGAATTTCCATGTGTCCCATGGCAGATTTTTTCCCTATTAAGAACTTAGGAAACAACTATTTTTTCTTTAAATACAAGTCTCACTTTAGTGTCCATCTCCTGTTTATGAAATAAACAGAGAACTTTTTCTTATAGAGGATTAAGCAAAATTACACAGATGTTTCCCCTTTTAATATACAATTTCCAAATTTAAATTAAGGGAAATTCTTCCTTCAGAACTGAGGAATCCTGGAAGATATTTCAGTGTAAAAAGTCATTTCAATCAGTGTATGAAGGGAGCTGCTGCAGACTGGAAACGTAGGTCTATTGAGATTTTTTGATCTTTGTTCAGTAAGGACCAGAATTCTTCATTCTTTTCCCATAATATGCCTTTCTTGAGGCTATTGGTGAATAGCCAGTAAAACTAGTACTATGAGAAGCTATTTGAATCAATAACAAACATCAGACCTATGAAGAATCTATGATCTGCTCTTCAGGACTCCAGCTGAAGTTTTTGAAAGGAATTTCTTAAAGAGACTAATAATTTTGATGGCATTAGTACTTTTCCTGTAGTTTATTAAAGACTAAAAATCCTCAAGCCGAAGAATCACTTGGCATTGTAATACAGACAATAAATATACACCATCAAATGTATTTTCAGAATAACAAGCTTGTTATTAATACTGACTAGTCTTATTTCCACTAGAATTTAGAAATGTAAACATGTCACTTAGATGTGTATATTCCTTAGGCAAAGCTTGGACAGAGTTAGGTCTGCTCCTCACTTAGATGCATATATTCCTTAGACAAAGCCTAGACAGAGTTAGGTCTATAGGTGTTGCAAATGGGGTACACAAATACAAGCCTCAGTAGTTGGGCAGGTTTTTAGCCAGTACTACCACAGAGTTATATAGGATATCGTGTTCCTATTCAAATCTGAGACACTAGTAACAGAATTTAGGGGAACTATCTTCACTCAAGATTCAGAATGTCTTTTCGAAAGAACCAAAATGTTCAAATAAATCAAAAGATTGATTCAGCAGGTACTAGGAGAAAAAATAATATCTCTCTTTACTATTTTACTAGAATGCTGTGTAATGAACTCTAACAGAAACTAAAGACCAAAGTTCAAAATAGTCCTCAATCTGAAGATTTCCAGACCATCATTATTCACTTGCCAGAAGTGTCTGAATCTTTGGAGATAGCTCTTTATCTCACATTTGCTATGAATAACAATTTTAATTTTTGAAATTCAGGATAAGCTCATAGAGAGAAACTGCTCTTACTCAAAAGTGCCTGCTTGTTTGGTACAGGTTAACAAGTTCGTACCTGATCAGAATGCTTTGGTATAGGAGATACTTCATGCTCACATGATTTATATTTCTGCTCAGAATAATCATGTTTTATCATTCTGACACTCTGAGCATATAGAAATGTTACCAGCTGCAATGAGAATACAAAAACAAACAAACAAGCAAAAAAAAGCTGCATCAGTTGCAAATGAGGCTGCAATATTGGGATGTGCAATATGGGAAATCTCAATTTGCCTTGCAGTGCCACTCAGATAAAGCTGGACTTAGCTGGATTAAAAAAATGCAGATTTTAGGATTAAAGACTTAAGATTTATAGACTACAGGGCTATGACTTTTAGAACATTCTGCCACAACTTTTCAAGTGCAGCACGGTGTTTTTCCTTCCACACTTCTCTGATACTTGGTATCTATTTTTAAAATGATTCAACTTTTGGTAATGGTTCAGGAGAGCATTTAACAGACTAGCACCAGTATTTTCAGGGATTAAGTACTCATTTATTTTGCTCTGTTCTACGTGGATGAAAATAAGGGCTGAAAACAGAAATGAAGTGGGAAACAAGGGCAAGGATTCCCCTGCAAAATTAGAGTCCTAATAACTTAGCAAAGTAGTGTTTACCACAGGTCACTTTCCTTCCAGCCCTATGTGTGCAGCATTGAATTCTGCACAACAATACAGCAGATGAATATAGGATGAAAGTATAAACACAGAATAACATTTACATCTATGATAAGTCCTACCTAGCATGTCTAATCTGTAATCTTTAGAATGAAGCACCCTTTCTAGAATATTGAAAGGAGGATCATAAATCCTACTCAAGCTAGAAAGAGTAGAAGATCCAGATCTGAATGTAGGAATCTTCCTACTCATCTTCTGTATTAGAAATAAACCAGTTTCAAGGGACTTGACACTGTTGGTGTGCGTAAGAACTGGACAGGGACCGGGGCCTAATGGACTATTCCCACATCAGTCTGATTGTTTCATATCCTAAGGAATGTGGGCAGGAACTAAACATCTAACCCCTGAAAGAACATCTCTGCATATATGCAAAGTCTTGAACTACACTTTGGTATTCAGGCAAGCTCAATCACATTTTTTTAATTTGCTTATTAAATTCTTATTAGATGCTACCATTTTATTTTCTTTCTTCCTTTTTTTTTTTTTTTGCAGAATCTCAGATGTTCTCAGATATTAACTCACTTTAGCTGTTCTGGCCTCTGTAACATTAGGAAATATTGTACTTGCTGTTTAATTAGTCTATAAAGGATTTCTGTAATATTTCATTCATATAGCCAAAGATTACTTATTCTCTGAAACTCTGCTTTCTATTTTTGCCTATGTTTGCATGTATTCACATTTTTCATAGAAAAGATCTTCTTTTGGAACTCATGTACCTATGCACAAAGTAAGATAGTTCCTTCAGGAAAAAAAAAAATCAGTTTGATTCTCAAGAAGTGCAATTGCAGATAACTAAGGATAGTTTTACTTTAGTTAAATTAGGCAAAGTAACAAGGTCAAAAATTGAAAGGGTAGTGTTAAAACATTTTCACATATCCGTGCTGTCACTCATGCGTCATTTCTATCATTTAGAAGAAATGTACATGGCATGTGTTTATGGCTAAATGGAGAAGTTGCCATATATAGTGTGAGAGTCATGAATATTTTAGAGGAGATTATAATTATTATCGTTAAAGCTGTGTTACTAAGAATGGCAGTCCACATAACTTTTTATTTATTAGCTTAAATCTTGTTCATCTTCAAGAATAAAACTAACAATGACATTATATTTTCAACAAGTGGAACAATGCAGTATAAAATGAAAAGGTATTACTCGGTTAAAAAGATGATAAAATAATTTCTAAAATGAATCATTCCTTTTTTTTTTTTTCCTGTAGAGCTTAGCTTGAATAAAGTATAACATAACAATTTTTCCCAATAATTCATTTCAGCTAAAGATAAGATAGTATTTGCTAGTATCAGATAATATAGTATCAGTTCCATGCAAAGACAATAAATCTTTACTTTTTGATTTAACGAAAAAAAAATAAAGAAAGCAAGGAAGAGTAGCTGGATCATAACTAGCCCATAGTTTTTACTTCTACAAATTGGAGCAATTGGAGCAATGGGCTTATACCAAAATAATCATTCAATATGTAAAAGAGAATCCAGCATTTACTATGAACATAATCTCAGCTTTTAGTGAAAATATTTAAGGATTGTCTGACCACTTCGTTTTAATGAAGCTGTGTCTGATTTCTACTTTAATAAGTGTCAGCTAGTGGTAAAAATGTCCCCAGCACTTCCAAAGTCGTTTTTCTTTAAATATCTTTATTAGTCTCAGAGGGGGGAAAAAAAACAAAGATTTTGTTATGTTTCATTTGTATTACTAGCTAGGATCTGAGAACATGAGGAAAAAACAGTACTTTAATTTATTGATGTTAGACTATCTTTTTGAAAACTTGAAAACTTCAGAACTCAGAGGAAGTCCCATCTCTCTGTGAGGAAGAACTTCCTGTGAGGGTGACAGGGCCCTGGAACAGGCTGCCCAGAGAGGCTGTGGAGTCTCCTTCTCTGGAGATCTTCCAAACCCGCCTGGATGCCACCCTGTGCCACGTGCTCTAGGTGTCCCTGCTGGAGCAGGGGGGTTGGGCTAGATGATCTTTAGAGGTCCCTTCTGACCTTAACCATCCTGTGACTCTGTGAAATCTAGGCGAAGAGGATTTTTATTTTTTAAGAAAAAGTCTCTTGTTATTACTTATCTCAATCTTTAATAATGGATGATTTACTCAAGAAGGTGGATGAAATTGTTTGATACTATGTACGTTATCTCTTTTTGTTCTAAACATATTATGATACATGAATATTTGCATTTTTCACAGTAGATACTATCAGACTAAGCCTCTTGGTATAGCCTCAAGCAAAGTCTATACTTTATGTAGTTTTAAAGTCTTAATTATTTTAAAAGGCTAAATGTTTAAATGTGTTAGTGTATTCCAAACTGACTCATGAGAGTACATCTACATTTCAAAGTGTGGGAGTATAGGATACCAGTTTACTTTAAAATTACAAAGCAAGGTAATTTTGTCTGCCCCCAGCTATGTGCTGGAGTTGAAACTGTCAGCTAAGCAGTCTTACTCTAGAGAATGCTCACAATTTCAAGAAGTCATTTAACGGAAATGATGGATGACAGCTTTTGAACAAACTAGTTAGCATACATTACCTGACATAAACTGCTTTAAAGGCACACTTGGAAAAATCCAGACATTGAGTAAAAAGAAAGGCAACAAAAATAACTGGCTGTAACCAAAATATTATTATATGTTTCTTTTCGGAACAGTTGCTTTTCAGCATACATTCTGTTTGCATGGTTCAATTAATATCATCTTGAAAGCAATTATTGTTTGTTCATGTCTTAGCAATACCAGTATATCAAGATATTAAATTAATGCCTTCTTATAATGTATATAAGCAAAGGAACTGATTTTTTTTTGAATATTTTACTTCATTGTGAAAAAGTGATTATTCTACCTTGCTTGCAACAGTATTATGTTTCTCTGTGATTATGTGAAAATCTAACTCAATACACAACAATTTTGAAGAGACTTTAGCTATATCTACAGTAAGAACTTGTGCAGATCAGTTACAGCATAACTGTAGAGGAATACATTTGATGGAGACTGCCTGATTTCCATACTATTTGCATTTTGGGGGTGAGGCTGCAAAAAGACTGGTTATTTTCAGGGTCCATGGATTAAATATCTACTAGTGGCTGGAGTGCTATATCTTCTGGTTTAGTTTTGTCCAAAAAAGACAAAAAGGAAAACAGGTCATGCTCACCAAGAGCACTTGTGAGCACATGTCAAAGCCTGGTGAGGACAAGTTGAAGAATCACTTCTAAAACTCACTCATGATCAGATGCAATTTGATCAACATCCATGCCACCCAAGCGAGATCTAAATGATAACAGAATCTGTCATTATTCTTTCTTTATTTTCTGTAAAAATATGTCTGGTATATATTCTATGCAGTAATGATTGGAAGGGCAGGCACCCAAATTAGATGATATTGAGGGAAAACTATTACTTTTCTCATAGGAACTCTCAACGGACATATGTGAAGATAAGATTTTCTTTTCCCCTGTGTAAAGTTATGAACATGGGAAAAGCAATATTACGTTTATTGAGTCAGGAGTGAATACTCAGTTCACCTTAGCCACTAAAATAACAAATTTAACTCTTGGAACTAAAGAAGAACTAAAGAAGAAGAAGAACTAAAGAAGAACTTGAAAGAAGAAGAACTAAAAGATAGTTCTTTTAAAACGTAAACTCAATGTTTAGAAGTGATCAAAGAACCAGAAAGAATGCTAGAAATTAAGGAAGGAATAGAAAATAGATAACATCTTTCTGGCACTAGATAAATCCATGGTGTGTCCATCTGGAAGGGCTGAATGGGAAAAGCAGAATATATTTTACTGTATAAGATCTAATAAAGACCTATCTACCCAAGCAAAAGAGCACCCCTAAAGGTTTATGAGTTATAAGGACATTCTGGGTTTATTCTAAAGTTTTATTTCTTTCCTTTCTTTGACTTGCATCCTTTTCCCTTAGACGTATCCAAGGCATATCAATACATTTTCTTGTATCAATACTTTTGCATTAATGTATTAATGTATTATATGTGAATGAAAAAATAAAAAGAACTAAAAGTATGTGGAGTGCTTATTTGAAAAGACATTAACAAAAAGCAAATACTATTGTTTGGCTTAAAGGTTTCTGCTATGCTATGTTAGTGCTATTATGCTAGCACTAACAGTGTAATAAAGACAAAAATACCTTGAACTTCATATCATCTTTGTCACTAGTTTTATTACTGAAGAACACTGAAATCTTTAACTTTTATTGAGAAAGTAAAACATATCCACGATGAAATGCAAAAGTATTGAAAAATTATTATGTATTCTTACGAACAAAGATGTTCCAGCCCTTTTGAATTTTGATTTCTTAGGGACCCAACTGTACATTGTGATTAATCAGATTGATAATGTCATTCTAGTTGAGATCCATATCAATTCAGGGTTGGAAAGCAAAGAGGAAAAAACTCTTGCACTTATCTGAAATGTAGACCAGTCAAGCAA
>NW_010589204.1:187441-251083 GCF_000705375.1 Tinamus guttatus | reverse complement strand
TACAGGTGCAGCAGGCCTGCTATTGCTGAACCTCCTGCTGTCTCCCAGAGGGAGAGGTGTTCATTTGAGATTTTAGAGAACAAGAGCCTTTTCATAACCTCAATTACCACAAGGTCAATCTGCAACTGAGCATTCGAGTGGTGCTTAGATTGCCTGGTAAGCAGCTGTGGCCCAAGAGCTATGCTGAAACCAAGTTAAACTGTCATCAATGTCTATCTGTTAATGACAGTAGCAGAAGAGAATCTTTCTGATAATTTGCTTTTTGAAGAACCAGAGAAGGGACCTGATTCTTGAACAAATAAAGCTTTGTCAAGATTAAACTTTCATTTGTAATTCATAAGAAATATCTCCCTTCTCCCTCTACCATTCAGCTATACAAGTATATATGTGTGTGTATACATGCACATGCAGTACACACAAAACAATTTTTGCTAGGCAACAGCTTTTATAGATTCCAAAATTTTGAAAACATTATATACCCACTTTACTATAAATAAATATATATTACATTTTTGTGACAAATATATTTATGCTTTGCTAAGAGATTCATGCATAAGAATTGAAAAATACTGTGAAGCTGATGGCAATCTGTCAATTGATTGAGAATCCTTCAATTCCTTCAATTTTTATTCTTCTAAAAGTAGGTCAAAGTACAGTATGAAAAACAACATTACGATGCAATGAATGAAGCAATGCAGTTAGATTAGAAACCAATGTTCAACTTGGCAATATCTAAATCAGAATGTTCCAAATCAAAAGCCTAAAACTAAACCAAATGTTCTAAGTTAAAATGTTAACATGTTCTAAATTAAGCCTGTTATATACCCACAGCAAGGCATTAAATGTCTTGTAGTCACCACAGTTTGAATACTTGTGATGTATTAGAAACATACATATTTTATGCGTTATGTCGACTCTCTTTGATCTTCCTTTGGAACTATAAACTCTTGCTGACAATTACTTAAGCCTGACAACTTTCTTTAAAAAAGTCATTATCTCACAGAGGGGATTATTATTTGATAGTCTACTCTAAAAAGACACTTCTTAGCACTTCTTTCAAAAATACAGCTATGTAATATACTGGTCAAATGTGTGTGTTTTTTGGGGGGGGAAATAAGTAATTGAAATAGTAAGCTTTGTAGCCTCAGTTGTACAGGCTTTGTTTGATTGTGTAGTTTTTAATGAACCAAACAAAACGCTCAGCTGGGACTTGTATCATCTAGCCCTAGCTGTTTGCAATGGATAAATCTGTGCCTGAGCTAGTTATTTAGAGTTCTTCTGAAGCCAGTAGGGAGAAACAGTCACTGTTATGATGTGACTCATCTCATCCTAAAGTGGGCATCCAAAACATGCCGGATGAATCAAATTGCAGAAGTTAGGTGAGATGAATCCCAGCTCTACTGGCTTCAACAGCAGTTTCACAACATAATGTGACTCAGAGATCACATACTTATGAGCTCACTGAGGTGCAAATCTTCCTCCTTTCTGTAAGGAACATGAATTTTATACTGAGGAACATGATATGGGCCATGTTTCTGAAATCAACCCTGAAAATGGTGCAGACAAGCATGGCAATGCATTGACATGTATAAGGCAATAAGTGAGGGGCAGTACATGACTGTGTGACTCTCCCTTTCAGCTACATTTGACTTCAGATGAAGTAGATACCACATATTGACATGATATTTTAGAAAAGAGAAAACAATTTTGTATATTAATGAAACTATACAAAACTAAGATGCTTGCAATTATACCCGTTACCTCCCAGTACCTTCAGAATTTGCCAACTACTTTTTGTTTCCTTGTCTCTAGGAGCTTCCCTCATTTGAGAAATTCAGTGGCTGTCCCTTGCTTACCAAGAAAGTAGAACATGTTCTTCTTGAGAAGACTACTCTGATGCGACTCATGCAGAGAAGATTGACCATCTCCTAAAACATGTGGGTGGCAAGTTTTCTTAGAGTTTGTAGTGGGAAAACAACACATTTCCCACTTCCCTCAGGAGTGGCCATACACTACTGCCTACTTCAGCTGGAAGAAAAAAATCCGTTCTATTCTCTGCTCCTTCTGCTAATTCCTGTATAGGTTTTCTGGCCAATTGAATATATCTTTCTTAGTGAAACTTCATTTATTTATTGCATATCCTAAAACATTGCAGAAATATATCTCTGGATTTTAATGATATGGCAAAGCTAACTGGGACAGTGAATTTATCTAGAATTTATCTGTGGCAAAGTAGATATGCTTTGGAATATGGGAACAAATCCTCTTGAAAGGGCATATAGGTGGAAGAGGAGTGAATTTCTGCTGGGTTCAGAATGAGATGGTCTGTGCCCATAATATTTTAGTATTAGAGAGATCTCTCTGAGTTTCAGTTGGAGGGTCGTTTTTATGCTTTTTTAATAGGAATTAGAAATTAAGCAAAGCTTCAACTTTCTTCTTATGAAGTTTGGAGACAGCCATATTAAAATTAGAGAAATGGCTTAGAAGTATACTGACTACAAACAATTCAGTTCAGAAACAATTTAGTTTCATGACTTATGACATCAACAAAATTTCTTGAGTGAATTACTGCCCAGCATCTGTACTTCAGTCATCTATCATTGTATGCACTTCACTTTTCTCATAGTTTATTTTTTACCATTTTAGTATTTCTTCCTTTTTTTTTCCTTAGACAGGTATATTAGAAAAACAAGATCCCCTTTGGTTCTTTTTTTTTCTTGAGGGCACTCTGGTACAAGGGAGTACTAATATAGCCTGAAATGAAGGCAGTAGAAATTGAAGAATAATTTAGCTCAGGCTTGTGGTTTTGCTCAAAGCTGATTGGCTTTACCAATAGAGACAGGAGAAGAGAGGATATTTGGCTAACAAATTTTGTCCCAGAAGGGATTACATAGAAGATGATTATTGCATTGGCACCTTGACTACAAATTCAATAAAGTGCTTAGCACAGCCCATCTCTGTGCTGAGTATACTAAAAACAAGTGGAACCCCTGGGCATTGCAAAGAATACTGAAGGACACCTGATACCATTCATTTGTCATTTATCTTCTTTAGTGTCGAAACTTTGTAAAACTTGGCAAAACACAAAAAAGAAAGCCAGATAGGAACTGATAATTGTCAAGGTCAAAAGGAGTGTTATTCTTCTTTAAACTTGTCAGCAAAAGCAGTATGTGAAAGTTCTCTTATTTTCTTTTTTCTTTTTCTCTTGGCTTTTTCTTTTTTTTTTTTTTTTTTAGCTTTACATTTTGACATCTTAAAAGTCTATGTCTAGGTTTTCAAGAGAGTTCTTTCCCCACTGGAATTACAGTTTTAGCTATCAGTGCTGAAGGACAATTATATGTGGAGTTGGTCAGCTGGATTGATTTACTCAGATTCTATTTTCCTGATTTTCAAAAAGTAGGTCACTGAAATTACCCTCTCCATTTTTTTTTTCCCTTGATGAAAGCACATTAGAACCTGAGTTTTAGCATGTGCCAAGAAAGAACTTGGGATCACCTGAAAATTTTTGAAAAGATCCCATGGCCCGTGAAGAATCCTTATTCTGTAGCTACCTGACTTCTGTCTCACAATTTCAGCAAACCTGAGAACTTAAAAACAAAAAACAAAAACAAAAAAAAAAAAGAAAAAAAAAAGCGTCTCATATTTTCACATCTTAACAAGCAGTAGCTTTTGAGACAGAAGAAGCATGCATACATTCTTCACAATTATAATAATAAATAGTTGAAATATCCCTGACTCATAGCCATGAGTAAACACTATTTTTGTACAATTCCAGAATTTGTAAGGTATATATACTCTTTCCTTTTGACAATGTGGCTAGTGGCTGTATGTGTTGCCCCTGACATTTTTGTAGCTCCAGGGGAAATGTGGTTCCTCTACTCATTAATTTGTTTTTTTTTTTCTGTCTTTCTACCAGAGCTACAAACATCACTTTATTTTGACTAGTTTCTAGCTTGTCATAGCCAAGAGAGGCAGACCTATTCTTTAGTCGTTCAGAATGTATCCTGCACTGTGGAAATACCAAAGAGTAGGATAGACCCTCTAGAAAGGAAATAGTTTAAAGAGAAGTTTGTAGAGCCGTAGCCAGTTAGTGGCAGACATTATCTTGTTCTTTCAAAACAGTGTGGTGGCTGAATCACACAGATTCAGCTTGAGTGTGGGGGCCAAAGCACTATTGCACCACATCCATGCTATGAAGCCAGTCTGTGAGCCAATCTGTGTTTTCCTCTGTTTGCCTTCACACCTGTATGCAACCTCTAACTCTGTTTTTATTCTTTTTTAATTATTCTGTACAAATGCAGTTACGTTCAAAAGGAGGAAATAACCCATTTCAAGCTAAACAATACACTGCATACTACTGTAGGCGCCAGTATTTGGGAGCCTCTCATCCACCTTCCTTTAATGACATGAGAGAATTAAACATAATTTCTCATGCCTGAATGAGTTTTCCTCTTTTTCTCTTGTTAGAAGATAGTGATGGCACCAGAACCAGCAACTGTATGTTGTATGTGACCTACTTCAGTAGGTTTATTCTAGGAATATCTACTAGAGCAAGCTCCACTGATGAGACAGGAAGATAAATATTTAGTTTGAAGTTCCTGATAGATCTTTAACATACATTAATCCAACAACTGGTTAAGTAATGTGAAGACTGAGGGCATGTACAGAAGCACACATTTTGGATGTCTAGGAAATCTGAATATTGAGGGCTTAAGTCCCTTAAGTATGCAGTGGATAGCAACCAACTGTGTATTTTGATCATCTCAAGTTTGCACAGTGTTTTATAATCTGGCAATTAGGCACCATCATAAATCCATTAATTGTTTCGTCTGGGCCTTAGTTCCCTCCCTGTAAACTTGGAAAAATAGCAACAGTTCTGACTGTATGAAATATTCAGGTAACATAGTCATGAAGGTAAGGAGAAAGCAATCACACAAGCAAATTAATAACTCTAATACTAAGATAGGGTCATAGAAGATATTAAACAATGTAATTTAAAAAATAAAATTTAAATTGTGATATTTGAAATTCTTCAAAATTTGTTGTCCTCACACTCTTTACAAGCATTTTGGACCACATCTAGAAACTTTTGCTAGTATAATCATGTTGCTCAGAATGTGATTTTTTATTATTTTAGATTTTAATATCAGACATTTATACAGAGAAAGCATGTGTTTTTTTTTCTGGCACAGTTTATTCCACAGTGCTTACTGAAGAAAGTATACAGGCAAATTAAATAGCATTTAAACTTCAACTAAGTGCCATTATAATTTAACTGACAAACCTTTTATTTGGTGGTATTGAACTAAGTCTCTTCCACCTTATGCACTTTCAACTGCATAACAGCCAAAATGTGCTTTGTAAGTGTTCATAATTGCACCATCCAACAACAATCTTGTCAGTCTTTATGTAGCCCTTGGTAACTTCTACAGTTGCTGTTGTTTGCTTCATTTGTTTAGCTTTAATCACAATTTTACCTCCAGGAGATGCCACTTTTCCCATAGATAGCTAGCACTAAGGTTCTGTTTTATCTCTATTCTGGAAATTCATAAAAACTTTATGATGTGCAAGCAAAATAAGCACTTGGATATAGTACATTATTTAGTTGATGCTAGGTATTGATTTCTGGAGTAATTTGAATTGTAGCCATCTGAGCAGTTTTACAAACAAAATGAAAACCAGAAAATCTTAAAATATAAGTATAATCCTCCATTCTGTTTCAATGACTTGTTTGCTCAGGAAAAAAAAAAAAAGGAAAGAAAAAAAATATACCTTGCCTAAGATATATTATGTGACTTTGCACATAAATATGAGACAAAGAAAAAATATATTTTTTATTCCATTGCTCCACTGTCAATAAGACTAAAGAGAAAGAAGTTCTCTGATACCTGAAGATATTTACCTGTCTCTAGGGAACAGAAAATAGAATGTGCTTCACAGCATTACTCAAAATAGCAATGACAAGAGCTTTGTTTCTCCACTTTATTTTCTCATTTAAATTTAGTTTATGTAAGAGAGAAACAGAAAGCTGAACAGGAATTTGTACCTGTAGAATATTTCCTTTCTTGCTTTACAGTCTGTCTTATCTATTAGAATACAAAGTTCTATATTCCTAAAAGTATAAGTGATAACGTTGGAGCACACCTTCACATCTCTGCAAGTAGATAATGTCAGGACAAAGTGTCTTTAAGGAGTCCCTTTACATGTTCATAAATTAACTTTTTTTTTTTTTTTAAGGAAGATTTGGTGTACTTTTTATTATTTTTGAATATATGGTTAAAATTAATGCAAATCAAAGAAAATTGTTTCACACTACTATCTCTGCATAGTAGCAATGTTATCTTTAAAAAAGGGCATTTTCCCCAAATGCAAACTACCAAAGTTGCCATCTACAGTAGTACCAGTGCTGTTTTGCTCTTTTGCAATTGGAAGAGTAGGGCTTAAAGTATATGTGTAGAAGCTGAATAATATGATGCTGTAAAGTCCATAGGTGAGGTTCCTCATTGAGGGGGGTTACAGCAACTTGCTTCACATACAGCAATGGTTCTGGAGATATTTTACTCACTAGAAGAGTGAACAATGAGGACTCTGGGAAAAAACACAACTTGTCCTTAGCCAGTTAACAGAGTGAGTTGAACCCTGAGTATTCATATTTTGTATGATTTCCTCCTATGCCTTCTGTTACATGAAATTCTTATGTGAACGAGTTACTCAGAAGTCAAGGAAACATGCAAAAAGTGAGGTAGGGTTCATGGCTAATTTTCTAACTTTAGAAGCAATTCATTTTATATACAAGAACATGTGGTTTTTCATAATTGTAACTATAACTGCAAATATTCCAAAGCTTGAATAGGAATAAGATTTTGACTGGTGAGTGACTGGTGGACATACATACATCCAGTATGACAAAGATAATTCATGTTACAGTCCTTTCTCCAGGGTGTTTTCCTTGAACATACACAGTTTGCAATATAACTGCTAGCTCTAATTTGTTGTGAAAAAGAGCTGGTTACTTCAGAAGTTTTAGAAAACGGATATTTATAACACACAAGTCATCTTTAAAGGAGTTGTCTTAAGAATAGCACTGAATATTGCAGGGAGACAAATATGATGATGGGATAAATACAATATCAAAGAGAAAGTCTTACTAATCATAAACATTATATAAATTATCTCTGTTATTAATTGGATATGTTTCTAAATGTAGTAAATTAATATAAATGAAGTAAATGTAGTAACTTAATATAAGGTAAGCAGCTGTGAGGAGGTCCCAAATTAGTATGAAAGACATCAATTACTTATGCAACTATATTTTTCCTATTAAGATAACAACCAACAGGACAATGTGGCCCATTTTAGATTAATTTATAGAGGTGTAAATCTCAGATAACACTGTTGTAAATCTAGAGTAATTCCAGCGAGCACAATGAAGTTACTCACAGCTTGCATTAGTGTAACTGGAATTGGAAGTTGGAATATATCGTAATAAGGCAGCAGATATGTGGCAAAATTCACTTTGCTGGGAAAAAACTGTTAAGTTTTC
Organism: Tinamus guttatus; assembly: GCF_000705375.1. The sequence goes on along the minus strand of NW_010589204.1, from coordinate 243,540 downwards.
CCCTGAAAATTACTTCAGAGATCCAATAAGAGCAGAGCTGTCTGCCTAATCCCAGGATGGACTAAGTAAATTTATACAGCTTTCTTCCACAGAGCTTTTCATTGTTAATGGCAAATTCACTTGTGTGTATTTCGAGGAGACTGCCTAATTCATAGACCATTTAAAACAGAACCACTGCTGATAGCTGTAATTAGTTTCATAGCAACTCTTCCTCCTGCTGCTCAGTGAGTGAGGCTGCCAGTCCAACTTTTATAATAGGCATGTCACCAATTAGTATAGCTCAAATAAAGTCCAACAATATTGTAATGAAAGTACAATAGTTGAGGAACTGAGTTTATTTTTTCATCTGATCTTGAAGGTATTCTACTTACAAAGGTCAGCTTTATTAAAAAATGGTTGTACTTTGTTTTGGTACATCTGAACTGGGTTGTAGGTAGAGTTCAGTCTTGAAATATTAACTTTCTGGGACAGCACTCAAAGACAGAATGAGGTTCAAAAATTCCTATATGGATGATTAACTTGGAAACATTTATCAAATCCAGTGTCCTGTTTTTGTCTTTCTAATTTTCAAAAGTCTAATTCTTATATAGAAAAAAAATATGTCCATCTGAGAGTTTGATGGCTAGGTGTTTACAAGATCAGAATTTTAAATAATGCATAAAATTTATTTTCAGAGCAGCTTTTTTATTTTTTTTCCTTGCTTTCCGAAAGCCTATAATAGAAATAATTGATAGTTGTTCGAGAGAAGTAAAGAGATTTTTTCACATTTACAAGTATTTACTTTTTTTTAAAAAAAAAATCTTTCTGCAACTATCTATAGTTTCAGCATTCAAACACAACCAACATTCCCTTTTTGACTCAAAACATGCCCTCTTTGACTCTATAATTTCAAGTGAGAACTATGAAGTGTAACTTAAACAAAAAAAGGCTAAAATGTATAGGCTTAATCTGAATGATCTGTTTAAAATGCACTTCAAACAGGATTCAGCCCACATAATTTTGGAATATGAACTGCATCTACATCTGAAGAAACTAAAGAAGTGTTAGAACTTCTTAAGCTTCTAAATTTTGTGCAAACAAAAAATATTGCATCTAATCCATACAGTATCTGAGAGACGGGTTTTTGGAAGATATTCAGGGAGAACGCATGCCCTCACAAGGCATCACAAGGCTTAGGCATTTCATGGACGCCTCATCTCTCCTTGGGCGACCAGGAATCTCTCCCTGCTTCTCAGCAGTTAGTGAACACTAAGGCTACAGGACCAAGCTAGAGCTAATTTCAAGAACTCCAAAACCAATCTAGAGCCAATTCTCCAGAATTATGTATAAAATGGACTCTGGGTCTTCAGAAAATCTAATTTGCTCTCCACGTCTCCTCCTAAAAAAATCAGTATTATTTACATTATTGCAAAATGAAACTAGCTTCTGTAAACAAGGAGCAACTATCCCCTCCACAAATGACTTCACGTATGCCTGAAAACTATAAGTCATATCTACATATATACGAGTTTCTTTGGGAAAAAATAAATCCAAATGACACAAACAATGAAGGTGTCAAGGTATTTCAAGTTGATGCATTTCCTTCCATGCTGCAGATGTCAGTTTAATGACTGATATCATCACATACCAAATGTAGTTAAGTTTTGTTTAGTGTGTAGAAGTAGTACATTTGTGACAAAAAAAAACAACCAACCAACCAACCAACAACAACAACAAAAAAAAAAACAGGCCATCCAAGACCTTGTATCATTCCCATAGGGTTTGTTTGTAATCAAAATGTCAAAATAATAAAGTTAGCACAATTTTATCCAATTATGCCATGAGTTTTTTTTGTTATATATAAATATAAGATTACTTTGTACCTGATTACCTCTTAGGTAGTAAAAATGTATTTGGAATGACATATTGCTGAGAAGGAACACGCACACTATGTTTAATGTGTACCAAGACATGGCAGATGAAAAAGCACTTAAAAACTCCTTTGCAAATGTAATTAATAACAGAGATAGCAAGCTGCTATGTGCTTCTCCTTGATAAGAAACAAGGTAAGAGTTGCTTCAGTGAATATGCTGATTATAAAAACCACTTCCCCATTTCTCTATCCTTTTCCTATGTCCTCACTCGCCAAAAGGGAGAGGGAGAGGGCTTTTTCTAAAGCCTGAAATCCTCGGACTGTCATTACAAAAGGCAGAATATTTCCTGGATCCCAGGCAGCTGACATTGGGGTCATTCTCTTTAATCACAGAAAGAGTGGGGAGTGGCTCCCACCTGTAGAGAGAAAGGAAATAGCATTCCTGTCATCCCAGATTGTTTAAGCATGTTGCTGATACAGCAACACTATTGACAAGTAGCAGCTGTGAGGAGGGCTCTTGTTATTCCTGTATCTCTACTTGCAAAGAATTTCTCTAAGACAGTGCTGTGATTTTCTGGAACTAAAAATATGATAAAAATGGACTGATCTTGCTTATCATATGAAAGAACAGTCCTTCATACAGAAAGCATTTGCTTTTTAAAATATGTAAATCACAGTATTTTCTCTCCACAGACAAGAGAGAATAAGAACATTTCATACAAAAAGAATCATATTTTCAAATGTCTTAGCTTCCTAAGAGCAGTGTAGGAAAAACAAACAACAACAACTATCCCTGCATTTGCAAAAGTCATGTGCATGTAGTCTGTAGAAAAAAAAAATGTGGAAAATTGGAAAAAAAAAAAAGTGGAAAAATGCAACTATATGAAATGCCAGCTGAAGTTGACAAGTGACAGGTCATAGCTCATTTTAGGAGCTCAGATTCACACCAATTCTATTCAATCACTGAAATGAGGCGCTGTGACTGAAGAGAGGAGACTGAAATAAAAGGGAGAAATTTTCACTGAACTCTCTAAAAGCAAGATCATATGTGATAGGTGGCAGAGCAGGCACTATCATGGCCTACTATAAAGGGAATTGCTTCAGTTTTTCTTTTGTTATATCTGTTTTTTTTTTTTCCCAAGGTTATTTAATAGGAGGAAAAATATAAAATATATTTTTAAAGGCAGGATAATTGTTGTGACTGTGTCTCTTGTAATGAGACACAGTCTCTCCGTGTTATCTGTTAATGCTATTCCATCAACAGTTCTTAAGATTACAGTTTGTCCAGAAAGTTCATTTAATAGCCCTTCCACCAAGTTCTGAAAGTGGATATTTGGCTTATAAGATCAACTCAACACTAAAAGCTTTAAGAAACTGGCACATACTCAGTGACAATAAATTACAAAAGGTTTAGCAGAAATTCCGTGCTCAATGTGTGTGCAAAGTGCAGTTTTCACAAAATCTTTACAAAATTAGATGATTTTCACAAGACTTTTCGTATTCAAAAAATAAGAAGGAGAAGAAGAAGCACCACAGGAAGCATGTTTTACACAAGCATGTTTTACACAATATCTCCCAAGATAACTGCTCATCTTTCTGTGTTCTCCTTGTCTTTTCCACAGTTAATGAAGATGGCAGACTGAGAGTAGCTTGAAAATTTCTCACAGGATTTTCATATAGGCTTTCCTCTGTAAGTCATGCCATTAAGAAAGTCAAAGTAGATAAGAAAAGACCAAGAAAGCTGAAAGGAAAGAGCGAGTAAAACTGGCCTTTTCAATAAAAATACACCCACAAAATCCCTCTATTAAAAAAAAAAAATGAATCCCATAAAGCAAGTTATCGGCATTGGAAACTGGGCATAAACAATTATAGTTGTACAGAGTTTTATGGAACTAAAAATAGTGTCTTAAAAAGGGAAGTGTCAGACAAATTTAATAACAAATGATGTTACAAGTCAAGTGTAGGATGAAAAACCTGTTAGAGTAAGAAAAGAGGACAGTAATAGTCTTTTTTGTGGAAATTAAAATACTTATGGAAAAATATGTAGTCTGAGCAGCTGATAATTTATTTACAAGAGAACTTATTTTATAAATATATGTCTTTTCTATATAGTATTGATTTCTCATTTGTTTCTACTGTCTCTCGTTTTTCTAAGGTTACTCTGTGTGTTTTCTTTTAAAAGCAAGAAAAACAAACTGGTGAACAGATAACCTTATTCTAACAGCAACATCTTGAGTGGGGGTGGGAAGTAACCCCAACCTCCTTCAAGCACAGTCAGCATGAGTCCGTAAGCACAAATGGTTTTATTTATTCACACTCTAGTAAAATCCTCCCTGCAGAGCCAGGTTCTTTAGCGTCTAATTTTTGTGTTTTATTTTGTTTCCCACAGATGCTGAAGATGCCAGAATGAGAAGGGCCTTTTCTGGTGGGATATTTAGGAAGGCTTTTCTTTGCAAGCCATGGTATTAAAACATGAAAGAAAGGAGTAAGAGGACCTTGGGAGTTGAAGGAAAAAAAGAAAGCAGAATAGAAAAGTTTGTCTTGTGAATATCTCCAATTAATTGATTTGCAATAATGATAAGCACTTATATCAGTGCAGAATCCAATACACTCTTTCTTTGGTTTCTCCTTTCCATTTATGTGCATAAAATAAATCATTGACTTCAAGAGATCTGAATATTCAAGTAACTTTAGTTTTCTCACATGCTTGTATCTGAACTTTTTATGACTGCCTTTGTAATCAATGGAGAGAAACAGAGTGGAATACATCAAACTCATTTTATATATCTACTTTAGGATGAGTAAGATTGTTTTGTACATTTAACTATTAGGAGCTTAGGTGAGCTGCTGAGGCATAGGTATCTGTACTACCACTTGGGGTTTTGGTCAAACAAATCATACCCCTAATGAATGTTCACAAATCAAACATTTCCTCAAACCTCAGAGTCAGTTCAGTGAGATTAAAAAGCAACAACAACAACAAAAAAAAGCAAAATAGAAAGACAGATGCTAGACCCATTCAAAAGAAGGCAATATCCATCAAAGTAGAGATGGTCACAGAGACATCTCTCCAAGTCACACAATATATCAACTATCTAAAACAGAAAAGAAACCCCCCTCAAAGCTGTCTTCACAGGAAAACATGTGCACAATAAAAGAAATAACTTGAAATAGTAAATAGATAAGATAAATAGAGTAAATAAGTAAATAAGTAAATAGATAAGTAAAATTAAATGTTTTTGCAAGAACTGGAAATCTCTCATTTTTGCTTGCTAATGTGCTCAGCAGTATAGGTGTGTGTATATGTACCATATCTATCTATATATGTGTATATGTATATATAAACCTTTCCTGGAAGTTCCTGTGATATAAACTTTGGGGCTTAAAGTTTAATTTACAAAGGCAAGGAGTCCTTAGTGTGAAGAAAGTCTGTCTTCCTTCATTGTTTTTTCTGAAAACTCCCTAAATTACTGCAGTCTAAAAGCTGGGAGTGAGAAAGGCAGGCAAAAACAGTTCTAATATGGAAATAAAAAGTAAAAATAAAGAGTTTTGCTGTGGAGAGTGTCTTCCAAAAAAATTTATTTAAATGAAAGATATGCACTGAAGAAATTACTTCAGAAATAGTTATGCTTTACTTGAGTCAAATTAAATGCCTCCAATGGGAGGAAAAATTAAAATATGTCTCAAAACAAATTGTGAGGAAAGTTCAGGTAACATAAAGGACTTGAACTTCATTGCCTTTATAAACAGCCAAAATCACTACCGCTATGGCAGATCCTTGGCAACAGAACTTGCTTTTTAGTATTAAGACAGGTGTCTCAGCGCAGACATCAGCTAAGACAGTTTGAGTAGATTGAGTATAATTTACATAGTTTGAGTAGATACATATGAGATTCTGCTCCAACAACAAAGCTCTGAAGTTGAGTGACAATATGAAGGATCTCAACCACATTAGCCATATCCAGAGGATGCAGTCTTACCACAACCTAGACTTCTGCAAAATTTCTTTGAGCTCCTGACAATTTATGGTTGAACATAGCGACAGCTCTTCAGTTTATCTCTGGCAATGTTGAAGAAAATCCAACTCTGAGGAACTGTTTCTCCCTTGCTGCTTAAAGTTGAAACCATATTGAGTGACTCACTGATATGACTAATGAGCAAAAAATAAATAATAAAAAAAAACATACTTGTGTTCTGGCTATATGTAATTATGTGGTCATTTTCTTCCTTAAAAAAAAAAAAAAAGAAAAAAATAGCTAAAACTAAAACAATTCGTTTTGAAAACACACTAAACCAAAGTAAATGAAAGTCTATATTCAGAATTTCTATGGATTTACATTGGACTCAGGAATTCCTATATTTAGGATTTATTTATTTATTTATTTTTACTCTGTGTTTAAGAAAATCTCTTCTGTTCCACATCTGACATTTTCCTAGAAGATATCGTAGCCAACGATATCTAGGGTGTTCTGCCTGGCTCTCCGTTTTTCCTTTTGAAACTATTACATGGTATTTTCAAAATACAGTCACTCAGTCATTAACTGAAACATAGAAAAAAAGTGATTCCAAACCTTGTGGCTAATAAAAGATGACATGGCATCTGTGTTTCAGATGTTGAAGTGCTGATTTATGAAGAGGTAGAAAATGCCATCATAAATTTGTAGTATTTATCCATGAGTTTTAAGATCAGGGGATCATTTGGTATAGGATGCAGAATGCAATATTAATATACAGCAGGTTAAACTAGACTTTAAAGGATACATACTAGGCTATCCCTATCATGTGTGCTCCAATCACTACACTATTGGGTAACAGATTCTCACTACCAGAGCCTATTTTGAAAATATTTCCTCAAGTTTTATTGTGATATTTTTTCCTTGCTCAAATTTCTTTAGTAATTCTGTCAGCAATTTTCCCCTCACAGAAAATTTATTAAGGAAGGAAAAAAATCTTACCTTTAATTGCAGTAGAAAATTAACATAGACTAACTCTCACCTTATTTTAACTTTTTTTTTTTTTTTAATGGATTCTAGAGGTCTCTTCCAGCCTTAAGGATTCTATGGTTCTATGATTTATATGCAAATTTTTTTCCATTTTTCTTACCTTTAAAGTATGATAAACTAGCAATATAAAGCAATAGTCTGTGTCAAGTGGTGCCTGTACTTTCTTCAAGGTGCTGCTTCTTTCCTTTCTTATGAAATCTATTTTCTATCTTCTATTTTCTTTACTCAATTTTATTAACATTGTTACTCCAGGAAGCAACTCCTTCTTCAGCTTTTGCCTTTCTTCTCTTTGGTTCAGATTCACTTCCTATTGACATCTCTCTGCTGACTCCCAAATCTTCTATTTCTCAAATTCTAGGCTTCTGATTCATTTCACCTTTCTCTTTTTTTTTCTTCCCAAAATAAAGATGAAACAAAAAACACACTGGCAAAATGGCACCAAGTGGCACTGATGTAGTCATAAAAAAAAAAATCTAGACAGTGGTTTTTGATTCTGTGTGATTTGTAATACAACTTCAGTAATAGCCCCTGCATTTCAGAGAGAGAATATCTGAAACCGCACAATGAATTTCCTGTCAATGAATAGGAATGGTAATGAGTACAATGCACTCAATTTGGAGTAACAATTCTCACCTCTCCTTCTACTGACACTGTATTCAAAATATTCACTCTTTAAACTTTTCTCACTTTGGAAAGGTTCATCACTCAGTTATCACCCTTATCAAAACAGACCTATCTTATCCAAAGCTTTTCTACCAGTGGGAAGCCAAAGAGAAAAGGAGTAATTCCCTTTAGCTGACCTGTGGGACTTCATATGTTAAGGATGCTTTCTGAAAGTCGTAAATTACAGAGTCACAGTTATCAGTTGCATTTTCCCACTTTACTGATACATTCCTTCCTAACTCTTTCATTCATTTCTGTAGAAATATTAGGGAACATCTTCCTTGTATTATTCCTGTGCTTAGATCTTTACCCTAACACGTTTTGAGTTATTATAGATTTGTTCCAAATAGCTTTAGCATTTCGCAGTTGGCTAGTGGCTGCATACTTACGCGTATTTATAACTGTTTCATCGATACTGAATACACATAATCTCTCAGAGGATAATTCTTGCAATGATCAGTGACAAGTCACTTCAGATGAGTAATTTCTTCCATCTGTAATAAGAGAGAGAGTAATACTTTGTATCATTTTTTTTCCTGACTGCTTCATGACCTATTGATGAAAATATCTTTGCAAGTGTTGCTGTCATTTTATCTTCTAATGTTTTAACTAAAATGACATAATGGTTCTCTTTCTTTGGCTTCAGGGCTTCGGTTATTAAATAATCTTGAGAATATCCTTGGAAAGAGTAAATAACTCTTTTCTTTTTAATATTTTTGCATCATTTTGATATAGCATAATATAGAAGTGACACCAGTAAGCTATCATGAGAACAGATTACCTAATGGCTAGAAATGTATGCATAGTATATTTACAGAAAATACTTGAGGAGAATTTTATTAACGTTTGAGGGGTATATAGGAGAAACAGAATCTCCTATTGCTTATTTTGTGTCATGAGAAAAGAGCAAGGATGAATACCTAACGCAACTAGAAAAAAAGAAGGAAGCATTTCACACTGGAGGACATCTCTGCTCTTAATGCACATAAGGTAAAGTCCTGTCTTGAGGATAAGTTCTGATCCAATTCTGTCTCTTAAATGAAATTGAATATCACCTCACATTATTCGTAAATGTTTTTTCATGCATATACAGAAACTAACGGAACCAGAAATACACACACATGTTCATAATTTATTTGGGCTGAATGTCTAGTTAGTTTAAATGTATGCCAATCTGAAGTTAATATAGTTATGCTGATTTATACAAGCTGAAGATCTGACCCACAATTTCTAATATATTTGGGTACTAAGAGATGCAAGTTTTTGTAGTTCAGTCCAGATTTAAAAAGCATGCAAATAGTTGGACTCATTATAGTGGAAAAGATTATTCTTATTTTCTGCACAGCAGACAGAGATATTAATTATTGCTGCCAACTTCAAAAGGTTTGTTGGTAATTTATTGTCAGTGAGCAACATCCATAAACTAAATATAAACAACTCACTGAGGTATAGTCTAACTACCAGGTGAAGCCAATCAAAATAAGAATGTTTTTCACTAGGTGAATCAATTATTACTGATATAATTGTCAATAACCCAATCTACCTCTTCCCAAAACAGAGTTTACTCATTCAGCAGTACTCAGTATTGGGTACTCAGCAATATATGTTCAAACTTTGTCTTAAGAAGTGTGGGCTCTGAATCTCCTCTGAAAATATTCTGCTGATATATAAAAAAAAAAACAAAGTGGAAGTTTGTAGTTAATTTACACATTTAGACAAACACAAAGTGTAAGCTATTTTTCAAAATTATATATATATACATATATAATATAATATTTAATTGCCTAATCTTGTTTCATTTGCATGATCCTTTAATACAACTGGATACTGAACCTGGCTTCTGCTGAAAATAGAGGGATCATATTCTAACCCCTCTCCAAAAAAAGGGTGTAGAGTGAAAGAAATCACATTTATGGACAGCAGAAAGGCATAGGGTAGAGGAAATCCTGTCGAAACTCTAGGCCCACTAATAGATAAAGAGGAAGTCACAAGCATCAATGTGATAAAAGAAAAAAATCCTTCTTTCTTACTGCTGTCTATGGGCACCTTTTTGTGAGATGGCAGTCTATGGCATTGCCATCAGAGAGACATATATTTCTTAATTCTTCAACACCAAACATTCAAAATTACATGTCAACCCAGGGAGCCAGAAAAAATTAGTAGCAATGCTATTGAGAATACTGCAACAGGAAAATGGGAAGCAGAACAATGTTTAGGAGAGGAAGCCTTAGTGTTGTGCTAAATTCACACCTTCAGTGAAAGGACTGCAATGTTCAATAAATATTTCTGGTCTGTGTTTGAAAAGAATCAGGTTGATGTACTTTTTTCTCACAGGTATGATGAAGTGATTCCCAGTTCTTTGGAAGGGAATGAAAATTACATTCAAAAGCTGAACGTAGCTAACAGTCGATGTTAACAGCCAATGATAGTCACTGTTCCCCTTATTTTGCTGGAACCAAATAAAAAATCACTCTTCATAAAACTTGGTGAGGACATAAATATTGGCAGCATGGTAAAATGATGAGAAAGAGAGAGTTATTGAAAGTGCCTAAAAATTCTGACCCATTCAAAGAATTTTATCACCATTTTAAGCCAAATGCTTAAATTATATATAATTTAGACATGAACAATGCCTTCTGGATATGAATAATTTTGAGAGGGATCCAGCAACCAGAAAGCAACTTGAGTTCCCAGTATGATTCTTTGACAAAAAGATCCAGTGTGATCCTCTTCTGTAGATGAGTAGAAGAATTGGGAGTATTGTTGAAACAGTTATCAAGATAATAAAGCAAATATTTCATTATATCATATTTCAAAAGGGATGTTGAAAACTGATAAAAGTGAAAAGTGGCACAGAAATTATTCCAGAGAAGAAAAAAAAAAATCTCTCAATGGAAGACTTACTGAGCTCAACGTGTTTAACATAACAAGAGCAAGAATGAAAGGTGATTTAGTTAGTGCCTAAGCACCTACCTCAGGAGAAAATATTAGGCAATACATACTTAAGAAGAACAAATTCCAAACAGTGGAACAAAGTTTGAGCAGTAATGACGGATTCTCCATCTCCTGAACTCAGCAGTACATACTGGATATATTCAAACAAGGCATGTTGCAGATGAACACAAGCTATTGAACACTTGCAAGAGGGCTGGAGCTGAAAACAATGCCCCAGGATATACCAAAACCTGTCACAGACATGTGGGCCCCCTCCAGCTCAAAAGTATGGGTTCTAAAGAACCTTAAATCTACTAAACCCAAATCAAAAGACTTAATGAAAATTTGAATCAAAGGAAAAAAAAAAAGTGTGATGTATTCTCGTCTAACTAGCTATTTTTTTTGAATATCCTTTATTTCATATTGATAAAAGATGCTTTACAAAAGATTAGTTGCAGAGCTGTTCAGTAACTTGCTAATATTTTTACCACGGTCATTATTAAATCCACCTTTAATGAAATTTTCTTGAAGAAATAAATTTTCACAGAAGCACTCTGTTTGTTTATCTTTTATCTTGTGTCTCTCTCTCCTTTCAAAACCTAGCCATTTTCCCCTCATTTTAGATATTACTATTCAAATCTTATTATCTATAAATAGCTATTTTAAAATCTGCATTATGCTGATATTTTACTCTGGCTTTGCATCTGTTCCTTATGCCCTTTTTTAATTAAAAAGATTTATTAATAACTGTAGGCATGGGCAATTATTTTATTTTTTTCCCTTGAAACAGGTTCTAGATGGTATCCTTTTTTTGCATCTTAGAGGTAAATATCATGAATTGGACTATATTAAGCTTTTATGTTAACAAAAGAAATAAGCTAAAAGATTGGCATGTGGAGAGGATGTAGATGGCTCCACATATGGAATTTCTACATCATATTAGTTAAAAGCATAAGTGGCTTTTAATACAGAAAAAAAGTGGCATAACTATTCTAGATATATACTCTGACGTATATACTCTGAAGGGGTGACTCAGTGCACGAGGATTTCAACCACTACGCTATTAAGTGAAATATTCAATATGAGTTCTGTTCTCCTACTTGTTCTCAGAGAACACAAATAGATACACTTTTTTTTTCATAGAATTTGGGGTTGGACATGATTTTGTTCAGCAACACCAGCCTATGAATCCCAAACAGCTATAGACAGGACATAGACTTCAATTGCGCTGTTAATAAGATTTATCTCAATTACTTTCTAAGAGTTTTTATCATAAAACTTTTCCAAAAAGACCTCTCTGACAGCATCCTCACTTCATGTCTGCAATCACTTAAGTATTGCCACTTAAACATAGTCTTTCTTTCTCACCCCAAATCTAGGCTCTAGAATGGTTTGGTGACTTGTTGATCATAGATTCACAAATCCCATTCCTTACATCATACAAGAGTGAGTTATAAACAATGGTTCATTTCTAGCTTCTTATTTAGTCATATGGTAATAAAAAATAGCTATTCCTACATAAAGGAAAAAAAAAAGAAAAGAAATTTAGATTTTAAAGAAGAAATTAATATTTAAAATAGATTCTTCAGTAACACAAGGTGCATGTGTTGACAGATTTTAATGGAAACTTGACATGCTAAATTATTCCCGTATGAATGTTGTTTCAGTGCTTTATCTAACCCTATTTCATACTATTAGAAATCAGTTTAGGAAATAGATTGGAACGCGCGGTTTATGGCATACTGCAGTATACGTCGTATAACAGGTTTTCTTTTCTTTTTCTTTCAACTTATTTTTTTAAGACACTGAGAACAATTGTACACACATGCTTCTCAGATCCCTGCTGGCATAGCTATAAACTGCAGAGATATATTTATTTAATGCTACACTGAGCAGATGAAACACTCTACACAATAACAGCCTCTCTTGCCTGAATGTAAACAGGAAAAAATCTCACAAATGGTGTATACTCATGAGAAACTCTTTTTCTACTTTTGGATAGACTACAGCCATTTTCCGTTATAAATGATTTAGGTTTCATAAATGGCTCTGTGTAGTGCTCCCTATTTTTTTTCTTCAAAACAAGAAAGAAAAAAAATACTTTTATATATGCATACATTGAAACAGGACAAAAATAAAAGAAAAGAAGATAAACAAGATATAAGGAAATGAGCTTAAAGAAATGGCACACATTTTCTCCTGTTATTTCTGGAGATAAAAGTAGGCTTTTTTGGCATGAGGCAATCCAAAGTTTGCTGGAGGTAGCAGTAAGGTGAACTTTTTGTTGTAGTGTTTCACTCTGAGTGAAATTCAAAGTTTTACTTAAGATTCTAGTTTCTAAATAGTTAGACAATGTCATATTTAAAATAACATGAATGTAGACCAATATTAGAAACTGGAAAATTGCCCCCCCCCTTTTTTTTCAGAGAATTACACAGAAAGGTTAACATAAAAATATCAGAGAAAAGGAAATAGCTTGTTTATAAGTTATAAGGCAGCATTAGCAATAGAAGCCTCATTCCATTGAAATCAATGACAAAAGTTCTACTAACTATAATGGTAACAGAATTGCTTTCTAGTAATAGATAGGGACTTTCTTAAATAGAAGTGTTTCAAAAAGAGATGGAGGATGTATGCGCAGATTAACACATTGGAACCTGTTAAAGAAGTTAAACTCAGGGTGTCTGCTCTCTAATTCCCTTACCTGAAAAAATTAAGATCTATATAATTTAGAGGTTAGGCCCAAACTTTATGTGATTCAGCTGCCTTTAAGGAACATTGAGCAGCCACAGCTTCCATTAAAGTCACTTTTGGAAAAAAAAAAAAAAAAAAAAAAAAAGAGTCCTGGCAGCTCTCTGGACTTTCTTCTGTCAGAATTGCAACTTGGCACTACTATTCTTTTTCAGAAGTTCTTCTTATTTCAGAGGTATAAACTTATCATTCACAGAAAGAGCGTGTTATATTACTCTTCTCATTGTTCACATTTTTGTTGAAATTTTTTTCCTTTCAGTGTTCAGGGCTTTTTCTCATTAAGATATACTCTTGGTAATGCCGATGATAGTCTGACAGGGGCAAGTGGAATACATATACCTACAAATAAATCTACCAGAGTTAATATTAACTTCTTTTGATGAATGAAGAAACTTAAGTTTTTCTGACTCCATTGGGAACTGTCTGCATGAAAAATATGTTTGTATTGACCAAAAAAATCCCCAAAACATTAATAAGGGGCCTCCCTTCATCTTACGGAAGTGACATATTTAGCACATTCACTTCTGAAGTTTCAGATATAACAGTAAACTGGTGGCATTCAATGCAGAGCTATGGTGGTCTGAAAACTTGAAAAATTGCTGTTTCAGATATTCTTTGTTTTAAATGTAGGGGCTATTACTGAGTAATATTTCAAATTCAGTTATTTAAAAAATGCACCTAGTTTTGATTTTTTTTAACTTCTTTGTAGGTCGAGACCTGCATAGTAAGTAAGAAAACACTGTGTGTCTCCCTCTCTGCAGAGGAAACTTCTCTCTCTAAGTCATCATTTTCTTCTCCCCTTTCTTTTCCAGTTCTTCAAGATAGAAACCTTCAACAACATCTGTCTCTGTGATTAGGAAGTAATACGTTGCATATCATCACTTTACACTCAGTTTGCAGATACAGGTCATATATTGTATAACACTGAAAGAACAAGAATTTTCCAACTTGTCACTTACAATGAACAGTAGTTATGCTGATATAATTTTTATTTATATTCTTTAGTCAGGGAAGCAGAATATCTTCTTCTAAATGCCTTGAAGTATGCCTGTACATTTCAAAGAAAACAAAGCAAAACAAAACAGTGAATCATTGTTCCTAGAGTGAATGTTTGAATACCTCAAGAGTGAATAGTTAAACACCTCGCAAGAGAGATTTATGGTTTTCCCTCATACAAACTTTCCCTATAGAAGCTACCTGGCATACTGTTTTCAATAAATGTAATGGAGATGACCTCATTCATTTTCGCCAATTACTTCCCAGTATTTTATGTGTATAGACTAATAATGATAAGATTTAAAAGAACAAAGGTGTTAATAGTTAAGCTTATATTCATGGACAAATTTTGAATGTAATGACCCCTTTACTCTCTGATGCTCAAAACATACATCACTCTGTGCATGCGTAGCTTCTAATAATATCACTGGGAGTTATAAAGCCAATATACGCATAAGCTACATTATCTACTTGCAAACTTGCCTAAAGGTAGTAAAAAAGGAGAGAAAACTCTGTGAACACCTTGGCAGTCAACAGGTACAAAAATCACATTGGAGACAGCCTGTGTTGAGCATACTACCTATTTGAGTTGCTGCGTGCAAATTGCAGTTCATGCTTTCCCACGTATGTTCTTTATCCCTGTTTCAGGACCCTGTTCCCAGGAGAAGACTTGAAAATCAGTCTAATCAAGATATCCGTTAAACTGATATCTTCCTTTCTGTAATACGTTGCTTTGGAAATTGACTATGAATCATTGGAGAATTATTTCATTTGTGTATGGGTATATATGGGTATATATGTGGGCGCATGGGCACATTAGACCCTATGGGTCTAACTCTGAGAACATTTATTTTTATCTCTTTATTTTTTAATAATGCTAGTTATTTCATTTTTATTATCTAGGAAAAAAAAAATATTGCTCTTTTCTACTTTTATAATGGAAGAAAGTAGAAAATAGAAGGTATTTTCATCCTTCTGACTCCTAGCAATGCACCGATCACTTCAGCATATACCAAATATTCCAGATATTACAGTTCTCTATTTCTTGCATCCCTAAGACCAGTTTTCCTGGTGGGTTTGAATATTTTTGAGTATTTCTTCCAGAAACCTATCTCAGCCTAATTGATCTATTGTTTAAATCCCCCTCACAAGAAAAATATCAGGTGAATGTTTTTATCTCACAACATCCAAAGCTCTGGATTTTATCCCAAATTAACTTGTAATATGTGACTTAGAAAACAAAAAAACTAATTAAATATTATTTATGTTTTATATATTGTTTATATATATCATGCATGCATTCACTTCTAAATAATGTTTTCTTAAATCTAAAAGCATTCTTAAATCTAAATCTAAAAAGCATTTTATTAGCAAAAGAAGTGTTTGACAAAGAATGGATATATGTTTTTTTAAAAGATTTCTCTTATTCCAATTGATTCAGAATGTGGTTACATTTATCTATAATAACTAAATACATATAATCATAGAATCATAGCATCATTAAGGTTGGAAGGGACCTCCAGAGATCATTTAGCCCAACCCCTCTGCACATGGAGTCTCACCTAGAGCACGTGGCACAGGATTGCATCCAAGCAGGTTTTGAAGACCTCCAGAGAAGGAGACTCCACTACTTCTCTTGGCATCCTGTTCCAGCGCTCTGTCACCCTCACTGTTAAAAAATTTTTCCTTAAGTTCCTGTGGAACTTTTGATGCTTTGGTTTGTGGCTCTTGTCCTGTCAGTGACCACCACTGAAAAGAGGCCAGCACCATCCTCCTCGCTGCCTCCCTTGAGGTACTTATAGACACTGATCAGGTCCCCTCTCAGCCTTCTCTTCTCCAGGCTGAACAGGCCCAGCTCCCTCAGCCTCTCCTCATAGGGCAGATGTTCCAGGCCCCTGATCATCCTTGTGGCCCTGCGCTGGACTCTCTCCAGTAGTACCACATCCCTCTTGTACTGTGGAGCCCAGAACTGGACATAATACTCCAGATGTGGCCTCACCAGGGCTGAGTAGAGGGGCAGGATCACCTTCCTCGACCTACTAGATAAGGAATGAAAGTCTTCATACACCAATGAATTTTTCTTCATTAATGTATGATATTTGGCAGTGGCCTACAATATTTAAATATTTTCTACCTTTAGATTGCAACTACCAGCAATTAAAATTTTACATAGTGTAACTATTTCTTTTCCTTCTAAATGTTTGAAAAATTTTTAATTAAATACACTCACCATGTGAAGAATATAATGAATAGTGCATTTTATAGTGCATTTTATAGTTCTGAGTCATCTG
The DNA here is from genome assembly GCF_000705375.1 of Tinamus guttatus. Next base: position 227,050 of record NW_010589204.1, on the reverse strand, counting down.
AAAATACCAAGCTATTGAGAATTTGCATTTTGATAATATATACTCAAAGAAATTGATACAGGTCAATTTTATGAAGTTGCATGTGTCAATGGAACCATTATTTTAAGGTTTCACTTTCAAATGTGCCTAGTTTAATATTTACATCTTATTCTATCTGCGATGTAATTTTTCTTCTGATATTAAACATTACATTTTCAAAGTAGCAAGAAAACTGATACTACATCATTAATATAATTTTTACTTTGAATATGTGCAATTATTCTATGACAATAAATACAGTGTGCTTTTAAGTCTGCAGGAATATTTGATAGATCTTTCTTGTATTTACCAATAGATTACAAAATAAAATAGCAAACACTACGAAATGAATAAATTTGCCATACTCAGTCTGATGACTTTTTCTTATTCTTGTTGACTGTACTATTCCTACAGTGGCAACACAGAAGCTCACATACTTATATCACATACTTATAGCATTACATACTTATTTTATTTTGACCAAGACAATTATGAGTTCTCTATATCTGGACTAATATTGGAGGGCTTTTCTCTGTTTATTGTATTAAACAAAGGAAAGTTTTTATAAATTCCTTTGGATACTGAGCTTGCTCCTTTGTCAAGGTCTGCTATTTCTTTTTGTATGTCAGAAATTAGCAAGCTCATGGTAAATAAAATACACTTTTTTACTGCAATAATTTCAGTTCACTATGATGAACTGAATATCACTATCAACATCACTAAAAGGATATTGTTTAATTTTTTTGTTTGTTTTTGAAAGAGATTGTAGGATAGATAGATAGATAGATAGATAGATAGATAGATAGATAGATAGATAGATAGATATAGGATATATATATTATAGGATAGGATGTATAGGAGATTATAGGAGGTTATAGGATCCATCTTCCAAATGTCAGATGATGTAGATCTATTAGCAGTGTAGTTGACAAGTAGACACAAAACCTATGAAAAGTAAGTTATTGACCCTAGCATTTTTCAAAATTTGCTTTTTTTCCAGAGACTTCCAATTCTTCATTAGTCTCTAAAATTCTTATTTATATGCATGTTTTCTGAAATAATAAAAACATATTTTTTCAGAGGTTAACATCACAGTCATCTCATATGATAATTCTGTTACTTAATTTCTTTAGACAAAAGAGTCTAGATAACCTCTTAATTTCCTTTCCAAAACTATGATTCTATGAGTATTAGATTACTAAGTGAATTAAAACATATTAGCTACTTAAATATGCAAGCATGTAAACAAAGGAAGGAGTGAAAGCTACCTTAAAAATAGTCAACATATTGAATCAACTAACCAATATTTTATTTTAAATCATAAAATTAAAGTAATTAAAAAAAAATCCATGTCTCCTTTCCAGATTTTTTTACAGGCTTTAGGTGTGCCTGCTGGAGCGGGGTGGGTGGACCAGATGATCTCCAGAGGTCCCTTCCAACCTTAACCATTCATTGTTTCTGTGATGTCACATGTCACGACCAAGTTGCTTCTGGTACCCTTTGCTCATTTGGCTAATCCACACCAGCAGTGAGATAACTCACTGATTATCATAGAATCATAGAATCATAGAATGCTTAGGGTTGGAAGGGACCTCTAGAGATCATCTAGTCCAACCCCCCTGCATACGCAGGGACACCTAGAGCACGTGGCACAGGACTGCATCCAAGCGGGTTTTGAAGATCTCCAGAGAAGGAGACTCCACAACCTCTCTGGGCAGCCTGTTCCAGTGCTCTGTCACCCTCACTGTCAAGAAATTTTTCCCTAAGTGCCTATGGAATTTTTGGTGTTTCAGTTTCCGGCCATTTCCTCTAGTCCTATCAGTGGCCACCACTGAAAAGAGACCATCACCGTCCTCTGCACTCCCTCCCTTGAGGTACTTATAGACACTGATTAGATCCCCTCTCAGCCTTCTCTTCTCCAGGCTGAACAGGCCCAGCTCCCTCAGCCTCTCCTCATAGGGCAGATGTTCCAGGCCCCTGATCATCCTTGTGGCCCTAATTTAATTAATAATTAATAATTTTAGAATATATATATCACAAATACATGTATATGCACAAATATATGTATGTATATACATATATATATATGTTATGCATATATGTGTATATACATACATACGTTTGTTTCTTTATACATATATACACATCATCATGAACATTCCATATATATATTTATAGAATATGCATGATGAGTGTTCATCATGTACATTTTATATATACATACATATATATAATGTGCTGGAGATCTTCAAAGCCCACTTGGATGCAGTCCTGTGCCACGTGCTCTAGGTGACCCTGCGTGTGCAGCGGGGTTGGACTAGGGGATCTGTAGAGGTCCCTTCCAACCTTAACAATTCTATGTGCATGATGAGTGTTCATTTGAGTACATGTGTTTGCAGAAGTATTTCCAACTCTGTAAATACTTCGGGGATAGTATTTCTGCATTGCTTTATAGATATTAACCATATCATCTTTTTACTACTCTATGGGGTTCGGGGTATTAATTTTTATCGAGCAATAGGGAAGGTGAGTAAAATAAATTTAATGACATTTAAAGCATTGTTTCTGTTAGCAAGAACAACAGCATAGGAGTTTCTCATAGTGTTTCAAACTTTCCCACATTGCTGATGCCTTTCCACTGAAATCCTTCATCTTATTTATCCAAAACAAAAGAATGCCAAGGGCAACAGCAGACAATCATTGCCATGTCATGTTTGGTTCCAGAGATAAATATTCAAATGACCTTAATGTAGCATGTTGACTCAAAAGATTTTAGAATTTTGTCCTATGTTCAGGTTTACTGAAAATAATTTAAAATAATTTAAAAAATCAGATGGGACAGTTAACAGTAACAGCCATGAAACGCTTCGGGTAAATCTTTCCTTTTTAAAAAGAGATAATTCAGTTTTAAAGACTATGCTTTTCCTTGATAAGCTTGCTACAAAACTTGGCATATGCATAAAGAAAGATTGCTTTGTACAGTGGTACAGCCAAGAAACATTTTTATAAAGCATAAGTTAAAAAATATTCAAGTTTAATTCAGGATAGTAGTTACGGTCCACTTAAAATAAGCATCATTAATCTGTTGGAATATATATATATAACTGAATAATCTATCTAAAGTTTGAAAAGGAAATCATGGATTTTTAGTGACATAACCCTTCATGTGCTAATTAATGATGAGAAAGAAATAAATGACAGGTGAAACAGTATGTAAGCTACTCCACAACAGTTCTCCCTAAGACTTTCTCTCAGTATGTACAATCTAGTTATTTCTTTTCTGATTTTTTAAGGCTACTGTTGTGACAGCAAATTGCACATCTGAGCTGAAAGCAAACCTTTTGAAAGATGCGATACACAAAGTAGTTAGACCACAAAAGATACATAATCATTGCCGCACACAGTATGACAATTCTGTTCAAAACTTGGACTCAGATCTTTGGAGAGGCTGCTCCCAATGTACAAGTTAGGATTAAAAAGAAAACTTGTTGCTTTGAGATGGCCTGCCTATCTTAAAAAAGTAGAGCTATTTTCATCCCATATTCAAATAATGAATAATATATGAAAAAGAAACTCTATTTTGCATAAGCTGTGCAGGAAAATCTTTTCATGTATATTTCACTGCCTGTGAAATTCAGCCATCCACACACTAATTGTTTATCTTACCTGATACTGGTGATGTGTGTCATGTAAACTGTGATATTCATAGAGATAATTATGAGACTAATTAATTTTTTATCATCTGCAATAATGGACATGTAGGAATGAGTCATATTTCAGTTCAAAGGGTTGCCCCCACCTACAAATCCTAATTGTATTTATTCATCTGACTCAAAGTGTTGCTGTCCTATCTCTAATATCATTTTCTGGGGGACATTTTGGAAACATATGAATGCTTAGAGAAGTGACATCAGCCCTTTAAGGAGGGGTTATGAAAGCACTAATCATAAAAAAATCCACTTTACTTATTCCTCCCAGGCAAATCCTAATACACAAACATCTAGAAATTGCGCAAAATTTAAGCCCCTACCTGAAGTAACCTGAGTTCAAGAGGCACATATTGTTTGTTAGGCTCTGACCTAAGTGCTTGTGAGTCAGTTTCCAATAAGTTTTGGCCAAAATATAATGTTTGACCACCAAGTGTTGACCTTTAGCCTGAAATTTTTAAAAGGCAAGAGTATTTAAGTATGCCCTCTTTAACATCATAAAAAGATTGATTTTAAATTACATGTGAGAATAGTACAGTCCGCACATGCAAAAAGATTGTGCAAGCGTTAAGGGAGAAAAAATGAAAAAATGTCTCTTCCCACAAAGTATTATTAATAAAAGTTTTATTTAAAAGCCTTTTAAGAGAATGCAGCTATTCAAGGTAATAAGGTACTCAATGAAATAGAAGTTCTGACAAACAGGTCAGAGGAAGAAGTACCAAAAGCTTATGGACAATATTAGGATAGGTCTCCTTTCCCAGTCTGTCTTACTAACCTTAGAAGCCAGAGGGAATAAGAAGAATGGAGAAATGACCCTTGTGTGACTCCACATGTAAATCCGCAGGAAAGGGAATAAACTGCCTAGCACCTTCCTTATATTTTAGCACAGAGGACAAGCATGTGCTGAGACTGAGGTTCAATATTTGGTTTATTCAATAAATACTGCAAAGGAAAAAAAAATGGACCTGTCAAATTTAACATCATCAAAAGCACTGCAAGGTCCTGAGAAAGAAGGAAACACATATTTCTCCTGGGTCCTTTTCTAGCCACGGTATGTTTTGCTCTCACAGTATGCTGGCAAAACCTTTTATTTCAACAGCAAATGTGTATTAACATATAGGACAAGCTTCCCGACAGGGAGGTATGCATATATCAGAAGAAACAATCTGGAATGCCATGATTTTTCCATTTATGTTCAAAGGACAGAAATAGCCAAACACCAAAGCTCTTTCCACCCACATAATGTGCTGAGTTTTGGAATTTCTATCATAAAGAATCAAGCCTCATTAGAAATACAGCTAACAGCTGAATGAGGGGAAAAAAAAAAAAAAGTAATATTAAAGCCTGAAAATAATGTGATTGATTTTGCTAGAGTGTTGGCTTTGCTAGAGTGTTTCAGACTTCACCTAATTCTGTGAGAGCTCCTATATTCATGTAGGACTAGAAGAATAAAATGGTATGTTGCTGCTGTTATATGATATGTGGCATAATATCCACATCTGTATAAGTATTGTTAAGAAAGCATCTGTGAGTCCAGGCTTATTAAGGTGCATATGGAGCTTTGCAGATTCAGCCCTATTCCTTCTGGGACCAAGCAACCACCTTTGTACCAATTTGTTCTGCATCAAGTGAAAGTGCCAGCTCAGGTCAGCTCTCTGCCTGTGCTCCATTACAGGATCTAAACATGCCTCAAGTCACTACAGAACCTTTCAAGATTTTACCCAATGCCATCAAAAAACTTTGCTGTTAGCAATTTATTTAAATTGTGAGATGGAAGTTTTGCTTTGAAAAATTCCTGCATTAGTTCCAGCTTGTCAAAAAAAAAGAAAGAAAGAAAGAAAGAAAGAAAGAAAGAAAGAAAGAAAGAAAGAAAGAAAGAAAGAAAGAAAGAAAGAAAGAAAGAAAAAAAGGATGTTTAAAAATATGCAAGTCCATACATGCTCCTTCGGTATTCATGGCACCCAGCAGAATAGTACAACTGAGGCCAGGAGGCTCAGCACATCATTTTTTTCCTAGCACAGGAAAATTTTGATATATAAAAAAAGAGAACTTCAGAGGCTGGATTTACTCATATATATTTTTTTCCCTCTAGCAACCACCTATGGGTCAGTCCTACAATCATGGCTCAGCCCAAAGTTTCAGTTGATTGCCATCAACTGACAAGACTAAGCCCAATATATAACTCAAGTAACCAAAGCCCAGATCTGCAGCACACCTTTTCTTTCTATTTTAAAGGTTAATCCAGATCATAGTTGAAATTGAACATGTTATATAGGGGGATTACATGGATTTGACTTAGAGTTACTACAGTACTGAGAGTAATGCACACTATAATAAAATAAGAGCCAGTACTTTGATTAGTTTTTCCTGGGTTGCTCTCTGAGGATATGTGGAATAGTGTTGTGGGCTTATGAATATAAAAGCAGTCTGAACATAAATTTGAAGTACTTTAAGAGAAAGCAGTTTAATCATGGCATTATATATACTGTAATGATCCTCTTAGCTGGAGTGTAATAAGACAAACTTTAACCATAATCAGAGTTGTACTTCCCAGTGCATTTACAGGACTTTTTTTTTTTGCAACAATAATATGCAGAATTATGAATTTATTTCTCTTTATGCATGTGAAATTGAATCACCTAAGGAAAGCAATTTAATAGTCTGAGCATGATCACCTTATACTTTCAAGATGCATTGTGCTAAATACTCTCTTACAGAACCTTTGGTGTGAAATACACAGATCCTTAAAGTTAAGCATGTTCTTAGGCATTTTTATAGCACTGCAACCATGTTTACAAGAGAAAGAATTTTCACTAGGCTCACTGGAAATTATACAAGCAATAGGGCTGCAATAGTAATTGATATGCCACACTTTTTTTTTTCTTATATTTGCCTCTTTTTCAGATAAACAAAGGCATGGAAACATGCAAACTTAATTATATATCATTGTTGTGATATTTTGTAGATTCCAGTTAACCCAAAGTCTATTATGTGAATTCTCTAAGTAAAAATGTTTTTATATCAGACCAAGAGACCTGTCAAAAAGGCTCAGCAGATTTGAAAAATATGCTTGGTGCAGTAGTTTCAAAGTTCTGGTATTTCCAGATCTACAGGTAATACAGTTAGCAATACAGAATAGACCAGTGATGTTAATAACTAATAACTGTATACGTAAGGAATGTGGATATTGACAAAAATTTCCAGTTGTGGTTAAGACTTGTCGTTCAGATACTTACTTAAGTTTCCTTAATTCAATTTTACAGTATGGTGGCCTGTGGGCTTTCCATTGTTCTGATCCTCTCACCTGCAAATCTGTGGCACTGTTATCTATGCTAGTAGTCGTTGTAAGTAGACTGACATAACTATTTTTCTTTACTGCATTAACAAAGAGGGGGACTTTGATGAAATCTAAATTGTGATCATTTCTTGCTTCTGCAGTTCATTGTGGATCCCTCAGTGCTCAGGGGGAATGTGCTGTTTAGTCTATCTGAGCACCAAGAAAGTGCCAGCACTTGAAAGACTTCGTTTTGTGCTCCATGGATAAATAATAAATAGGTGACTGCCAAACCCTATATAATTGTATTTGATCTCCATAAATTATCTTGAAAAAAAAAATTTGGCTGTCATGTGGCCTGGTTAAATTTTGCAGTTGTTTACAGTATTGTATGTTATGGTATTGCATTGTATAGTGCTGAGACTGCGTGATGAATGTGGTGTGCCAGTTTACTCATTTTTCTGCGAATGGCTGAAACTAAAATTAACTGTGATTTCAAATTTACAAAAAACTTTTTTTCCCCCTTTTTTCCTTTAAAAGTTTGAGTTTGGTCTGTATTGAAAAAAAAAAAAAAAAAAAAAAAAAAAAAAAAACTGAGATATAACAATGTTTTCATGGCATTGTTTATGTGTTTCCAAAATAACATATCAGATCTCATACAAACATCAATTTCAACTGTGGCTGCAGATGCACATCTGCATTGCTTAAGGCTTCTCCTGCTGGAGCAGAGTATTCATGTCCACACTACAAAGTATTTGTCTCCTGCTACTCCTGTAGCCTTTATTTTACGGTCCTAGAACATTATTATAATTTGTGTGTTACTGATGAAGCTTCAAAGTGCCTGAAGTAGCATGAAGACTGCTGTAGATGACCAGGGTGATGTGATGTTTATAATGTCCATGTCGGTTTCAAAACCCTAATACACTGGATCCAGTCATTCCAATCATAAGATTTTCTCACAGACTACAGCTCCCATTGAGCACACTTGGCTTCTTTCTATGTAAAAGTTATGGTGGTGGGGTGGGACCAGACGATCAGGCAGATTAGGGTGTCACAGTGGGCACAGACATATTGAACCAGGCCTCTGTCTCCCAAGACTTCAAAGAGGTTGTGGACCCAGGAGGAACCTGGGAAGGATAGCACTGAAGTTCTGTCATCCATTTTACAAAACAAACTAAAGCTGAGATGTTTTTAGTGGAATATTTTCAATCTGTAAACTGGCATGCTTGACAAAAATATCACCAGCTTTAGTGATGATTTACAATAGCAACATAATAGCTAGATAACAGCACCATATGTTTATTATATATTTTCTGTGGTGCCTGAAGGGCCTCAGTGACATTTCTAGCATTCTGGGTTTGACTATATTTGTTATGGAATTAACCAAATTGGATAGTAATAACACATGATTTTTTTTTCCAGAAAGTCTAGGATACATTCTACTCATATATTTTATAAAATAATATCTATAAGATGCCTTTTTTTTATAGACAATATTTATAGACAATATTTATAAGATGCCTTTATATATATCTATATATTTTATAGTATAGACAAGTATATTCAGGGATGGGGGAGAAAAACACACTCCCCCTTACCCGCTCTCCCCCCATTAAATTAACTATTTCATTCTTTAAAATGAACTGTCTACAGCTTTGTTTTGACTTTGTTTGGTAATCATCCATATAGCCAAATAGTCCAGAATCCAAATAATACAAACGTATGTGTTTAAATGCTGGCCTGTACAGATTTACTCATTTTTTTAAGGTAGACATCTTAGTACTTTGTATGAAGTATGACTTCTTGATTATTAAGATGCTTTCTATCAAAGAACTTAAAATATTAAGTTTCATAAATCTATGAACTTCAAATGCAGCAATATAAGGATTCTGCTATCATTTCCTTTAGGACAAAATAGTATTTTAAAGTAACATAAACAAGTAATACAATATCCACATTCTCTGGCAAAACACACAATGCTCTATTCACTACTGACATAAAATGAATTTCATTGACTTCATGGCAATTTGGCCTAAGAAAGGGTTTTAGTCATGGACTTGTTGAAGGTAGGGTTAAAGACAAATTCATTCTTTAAGCTGGGAATCACATACATTCATGTCCATGCTACGTAAGTGTGCACAAGTCCAGTTTTGTGGTTTTCTCAGTGGGACAGCCATCTGTTATATATTGATTTTTCAATTTTCACTCAAGAGAGAGGTCTCATGGTCCCTCCTATACATGAAATTTACACAGGCTGTGCAGTTCAACCTCTGCACCAACATGTCAGTAAAGACATTTTAAGTGAAAGAATAATCAATCCAATAACGTAAAATATGTTGTGGATAGGGCTGCTGAGCTTTTACAGCGGCCCATATTAAAATTTAATTAAGCATTCATGGGGACTAAGTGAGAAAACCATACACCACCTAGTTGCAAAGTGTGAAAGAAAAAATGTTTCCACAAGAATTTTCCACTAAAAAAGGCATTAGTTTAGTTTTCACTAGGACATAGCGGAACTGCCTGAATATTATGCATATTGCACTTCCAGTTGTTATATTACACTATCACTTCAGTTCTCATTGTTTGCTAAAAATTTCAACTCAAAGAACAGTTTTGCTGTCCTAAAATTCTATACAATTCTTATTCTTCAAATTTGAATTCTTTTTGAATATCGTCATATTATCAATTATATTACTGGATATGTGAAGTCATCATTCAGCCAGAGTTTTTATTTTCCGAAACACCAGATATGAATATTAAATAGGTTACTATCTAGTATTCAATCTTTGTTGTTTAAATTAAAATCTGCTTATAAACATGTCGTATTTGGGATATTCCATTTAAGACTTTTAAAAATACAAGTTAAGTTTGGAGACATTCTACAGTTACAAAGTGTCTATATTTATCTCTTTTCTAGGAAACAGCTTTAAATAACTAAATTATCCTTCTTCATGATTCATTGAAAACTTGAACGCAATAATGAATAAACTTTGAATGTATAAAAATCTATTTAAAGGCAAAGCATGGGATAACTTGGTAAAAAAAAAATGCTTACATGTTTACATATAGCTATCAAGTATAAAAACACTGGACTGTGCCTAGAACTTAATATGCTTCCAATAGTTCCAGGAAAAAATTTTAAAAAAAAGTTAAATGTAATTGTATAATTATTCATAAGTGTATTTTCTTTTCCAATAATAGACAAATATCTAAGGTATAAAGAATTATAGAAAAATGGCATGTAAATAAATTCATTGACTTCAGCTGATTGTTCAGTTCAGTTCCTTCGGCTACTTGTCATTTCTTCCTATCTTTTTAATAGCTTTTTCTTTTACTTCAATTTATATTTTCCTGTGGTTGACATGTGCTTCTCTTCTGTAGCTCTTTTGTTGTTGTGAGGAATCAGAGGCCTGCTCAAGCCTGCAAGTTCTTGAAGGAACCTAGGGCAGGAGCTGAGCGATAGAGATGGAGCACATGAATAAAAAATCCTTGTAGGGATTTATAGGGAAAGGAAAACAGAGAAAGGAAACAGTACCAATGAAGCACAGAGCACAAGGGGAAGGCAAATGTCTCAGCAGAGGTGACCCTTGCTTCTGAGCTGACAGATATAGATAAAGCAGGAAAGCCTTCATGTAAAGAGGACATTTAGGACCTAGACAAATTTTTACTGCAGTCAATAGGAAAAAAAATTATGATCTTTCTTACATTTGGATAAGGAACTGTTTTTATGAGGGGTTTACATTCCAGAGATCATCTACACAGGTAAGTAGTGTGACACTGCAAGATTGGATAGAGCAAAACAATGTTAAAGACTTCATGCCTACACTTTGGAGCTTTATTTCAGAATAGTTCTATTTTGGCTGTGTACCAAGTACTCCTGTTTCAAAATAAAGTATTATCATAAGCACACCAAAGAAGCCCATAGAAATGTTGCAGCACATTATGTCAAGCCAGATAAAACTTACTGAAGGATGCTGGCAGAAAATCCTGATGGGGAAAACTCTGCTCGAACCCAAGCTGAACATCAGTAAAAAAAAAAAAATGTATTGCCAAAAATTCAAAAAGTGTTTAAGAGCAAATAGATAAAACTTAAAGGAAGGGCTTGAAAAGAAAAACAAAACAAAGCAAACAAGAAAAGCCCAGGAGAGTCCTTCACAGACTATGAATTTACTGACTAGATAATGATGATAGCATGTGTCTGTCTCCCTTCTTTTATCCGAGCATACTTGTAGAGACAATGGAAACCAGCTAACTCAGAAATGATATAGTCTGACTTACTGTACTGATAAATCCAAAAGTAATTATTCAATATTTTAAAGAAAAAAATAGAGTAATCCACCTGTTTTCTGTTTTATTATTATCTTTCTGTTGTTTTCCATATCACGCTATCAAATGTAAAACTTTGCTATGGATGCATTTAAATTTAAGGTACAATTTTGATGGAGGAATTCTATTTAATTTCTGTCAAAGTACACTAAGTAATTTATACTATGATTACTCTGATCAAGAAAAGTAATTTTTAACATTAATGTCCTCTTTTATGTTCAGCGGAATAAATACTGTAAACAAGAACAAAAACAAAAGGCAGTTCATAATGGCAACAGTTGAAAAAAGGTAATAAGAAAATTCAAATGATATTTATGAGGACAACTGCCCTACATAGATAGGTGCTGAAAACCACTCTGTTTGAAGCCAGACCTTTTAAATATATGTTTAGTTTATATATTGCTTTTGTTTGGAAAATGTGGGCAATTTTTGCACTACATTGCTATGCTGCCCACCAAAGCTCTGGCTTGGAAGGGGTCTTTGGGAGGGGCATAGAATTCCATATTGCAGGAATCTGATAGCTGCAGCTGTCAGACTAAATTTAGGCTGCCTACAAATCCCATCTGCCTTTGAGGCACACAAGATCAAAGTCCAGAAGAATCCCAAGAGTCCTGCAAAGAACAACAATAGGTGATATTTCCTCTTAAATTCATATGACACAGAGAGGTGATAATAGCTAAAAATGGCAACAAGTGAAGCATTTTCAAAATACACCACCATTGGATAGTGATGTAGGCACAAAGCACTGGTGGTTTATTATCCCATCATCCCTCTTCAGGAACATCATCAGCCAAAGCAATCCTGAAGATGACTCACCAGCATGCAACACAGGCTGCTTTCTGTGGTTTGAAGCACTCCCAGGGACAGCACTTCACACAAGGTTAGAGAAAGTCACCAAGTCACCTGACAAAGGATGAATGTTGTTATCTGGCAGGAAGATATGTGGATAGCATGCTATCCTTCTCAAAAAGAAGCAGATTTAAACTGTATTGAAAAAGAAAAAGGAAAATAAAAGTGCATTCATTTGAGAAAATTTTACTGCTTTTACTCTGTCAACTATATTAATAGCTAAATTAATTTTATTTCTGTGGAAGCAGAATCTTGGAAGACTGCAGAATGTGGTGTCAGGAAAGTATTATTGTTCCCATTTGCACATAAAATAGGAAGGAGGAAGAGAGGCACTCATTTCCCAAGGCCACATGCAGAGATAATGACAGAGCATAGAGTGAATCCAGGTGTCTACCAGGTTCACTGATCTAAATTACTATCTTTTGCACATTTTACCAAATATTCCATACTCTGCGGCCATCTATACTTCTCTGTTCTGAAATGATGAAAGCCTAACTGTTGAAAACTGCTGATTTTACTGGATAGTAATTTATAATATGCCTAGCTTTGACCATATCTGTCATTTTTGCTTGACTTCAGCTATATTAATAAATCAAATTTGAAACTGAGACTAAACAGCTAATTTACTTCATGAGTAGATATGAAAGAACATGAAGTTTAGAGTGCTTTCAGTTTTGGCATCAGACTTTCTTTGATGGCAAGTTTCATAGTTTAGGATTTGAGTCATTTTTGTAACTATCAGCTCCTAATTTCCAAGATTTATTTCTCTGTAAAATGACTTGGATTACTCACTTGATTTGTACATTATTGCTGCATGGGATGGAATTTCCCAAAGTTTGTGCTTATTTTAAAGAGTAAGGTTTTATTTGAATTTGTGCTGAGTGACATTTTGCTATCTGTTGATCTTTACATTGGGATAACTACCGTGAAAAGACAATGAAAATTTTTGTTATTTTTGGGTGTATTGTTGTGGATTCTGGGTTGAGTTACTAAATTTGGGCCATGATATTTATAAATCATGCTGGGGTAAGTATGGTTAAGTGAGCACTGAAGAAAATTCTTTAAAAGATTTCTGGCTACTAACCACATCAGAATTTTTGTATACATCTCTCCAGGTATTCTGGTATTGGTAACTGGTAATGCCTTGCACTATTTTTGCATTTTTCCTTGCTTATTTATGCATTGTAAGAGGAAAATATAACCATTAACTTTTATGCCATTTTTTTATTCACTTCTAAGATCTTATTTCTTGAGTGCTAGGGAGGTCCACTAAATGAGCAAATTACTGTATCATTTGCACCTTTATTTAATGGATTCATTGGAGTAGACACGGTTACCTAAATCTGATGTCTCAGATTCCTTTTATAGTTAATATTGTTTATGACACAATTCATCTACCTTTTATTAATCATCTACTTGATTAAATGAGCATTTTCTAGAGATGTTTACATTTTTTTTTCTCATTGTCTCTGAAAACAGTGTCAGGGGATTCTAGCAGATGTATCCTTTATTGTACTGATGTCATTTAGTCAAATATATTCCACTTGATCAATCTTATTTCAAAATATGTTGAAGGAAAAATCATAAATTGAACTTCAAATCAACATTCTTCAACAAGCTGCTTGAATTGTCATATTTACAAAATCACCTCCTTAAGCTAATTAATTGTGTCATAATTATTGCATCAGTAGAATGGAAATATAGTAAAGAAACCTCTACATGCATTTATTATGGTTAAATTATAGTGTTCTTCAGAGATGATTCTGTGTTTTACTGAAGCTGAAACATCACAGAAATGTTCATGAGAGGTTTCATTATTAATCTTGAGAAAAAACCACCATTCCTCATATCCAATCATATTCTGTAAGTACCTTTCAAAGCTTTAAAATGATAATGAAACAGAAATGTGTAACCTTCAAAGCATAGGTCACTTGATATCTCAAATGACAAAAGATTGAAATCAATGAAAGCCTCCTAGGAGACCCATTACACATATAACTTATTTATGCCACAAATATAAGGTTTATTTGTACTTCTTGATTTCAATGCTTTAGTAATGTAGGACTATGCAATAGTAACAGGATCTTTCAATCTCACATTCCTCCATGAAATGGTCAGTAGAGTAGCAATTTTATAAAGAGAACAAATAAATCCAATGGGCCAAGCGAGATGTACTCCATATATCCTTTAATTTTTCAATCCTTCCACTTCCTGATTGTCCTTGGAAGATCTTCGCTGGCTGTTTCCTGCCAGTAACATTTTTTTTTCTCTCATCTGGTTACAGCTGAAGCTGACATTTAAGATCTCTCTAATTGGAAACCGAATTAAATGGTTACACAACCCCAGTTCTTTAGTCTCAAAAGAAAATGATATGTCTTTCCTTTATAAGAGTTAAACAGCACAAAACAGCACAACTGCTGCCCAGCTTTCTCCTGGAAGAAGTGCCTGGAACATGCTTATAATATCTAAGCATTGTCTAAAATGTAGGTGCCATTTATCTTGGGGAGTATACTAAGAATTTTCAGGATGGATACTCACAATCCAGTGATGATGCCCCTTTCCTGGAAACAGCTAGTTTGACAGTCTAAACATAGACAATAAAGTGTATGCAAAGGTTGAGTGTGCTGTGAAATCTGAATATTTTAAAGTGTGCAGAAAAAAAAAAAAGATTATGAAAAAAAGAAGTCTAGAAATAGGTGGAATTAAGGGCAGCAAGAAACCCTTACTGGTATGTGTTGCATGCTCCGAGACACCACACTCTCCAGTCTTTCCAGTAATGGACACAACTATTAATTGTAATGTTCTCTTCCTAAACACCTAGGTTTTGCCTTTGACATGAAACAGTGGGAAAAACATGCAACAATCTCAGCCTGACATAGAGATGGAATGTGTCTGGGAAATAATCAACCTGGGAAATATTTTTCATCTCTCAAACTTTGCTGTTAATCACTAAGAAACTTTGTTGAGAGGAACTAATAATAGAAGAGAACAGGAAAGTACAAGACGATAATAGTTAAGAGAAAGGAAAAAGGTTTGAGAGTGAAAGAGAAAAGAATTTAAAACATTTGAAATTGTGGGAGCACATTAGAAAGCTATGAAATTGATTCATGGTGGAGCAACAGCCATCATTTTTTGAATAAAATTTTGAATTACATTTATTGATATTTGATTAATAAGTAATGCTTATAGTATGTAGGACTAGATCCTGCAGCTGACTGTGTTTGGGATGATGCCTGTGCTTGTCTGAAGCTATACAGATGCCTTTATGAGATCAAGATCTCTGGCAAGTTAGTTTTCCGGGATGGAGTGCAGAATAATGTATTACGTTCTGCCTAATTCCTAACTAACATTTTTTTTGTTTTTCAACTTTATACAGCAGAGCATTTAATCCACTGCCAGCAAGCCCTTTCTCCTCAATTATTGCACCTTTGATGATGCATCTAGTAATGAAAGAGACTGTTAGGTACTGCTGGGGTGATTTATGCTCTCTGTACCAGGCACTGTCTCTTCGCTTGCATTTGGTTTCAAAACAAAAGTGCCTCAGGCTTCAGGGAAGGTGTGCTTACGGAGGAAATGGTGATTTTGGGAGTAACCTTTGATTTATAATGCAGATTACTTTCCAAAATATTGCTCTATCTCATAGTTTAATTGAATTGATTACATGACTGTTACTCTTACTTTAACCAGTTTCACGTCCTACTCAACCTCTCTGTAATTTCTATTCACTTTTAGATAAGAGTATTTTATCTATTACCTGTTCCTGTCTTATATGGGCTAGAAGAACAGTTAGTACGTTAACATTTTAATCAGTATTTCAGACAACTGGATTAGCACATCCAAGTCTTATTAAGATCTGGGCACTTAAATTGGGCACAGAGCCATGCTAAAACAGATACGCTGCTTCTGGACCAGAACTGCCTCATATCTAACCACCTTGGGATTGACTGTGCCCACCTATGTAAAAATACCCTATGGTATTTTGCACAGAGCAGTTAATTTCCATTCTGTGGCCATTTTCCAATTCTGATCATCCCGGTGAGTCAGTGCAAATGATGGGCAGACCTTTTTGAGGAAGTAAATTACAGACATTGTCATTCTCCCTTTCACATCTTCTAAATACACAAAGGCTCCTCAAAAAATTCTACAAGCATTGTCCTGCCTACTGCAGTCAATATGTAAAAGAAAAGAGTTCTCTATAGCAAACAGTTTAGAATATGGAGTTCAATACAGTTTCAAAAACCCTCTTTTACTTTCACTCTTGAAATGTTTCCATATTGTCCCTGTAAAAGGGATACGTAACTGTTTCAGTTCATAAATCTCTGTGTACCCAAGAGACCATAAAACTGAAAGACAAGTGCCCCAGATGAGTGGTTAACCGTGTGACTGTCTACTTTATCTTCCATTTTATCCCAGATGAAATTTGCTCATCATATCCTATGTAGAAGATCTCAGGGACAGCAGTCAAGATCTTGACATGTCAGATAATGTTATTTTGCTATTATTTTATTTACATTTAGAATTTTTCTTGAAGATTATTCCCTATGTTTCCTGAATTCCTATGTCTCCTCCTCCTCAAGACTTCCTTTTTTTTTTGTACTTAAACATGCCATCCACTACCTTTTAAGTCTGCCTCCATTCTCCTAATCTCTCCTATTTTCTTTCATTCCTGTTCCTTCCTTTCTTTACACCAAGATGTCTCTAGCTTCTCTCTCATCTCAGGAGCAAACTTGCTCTGCCTCCACCCTTACCATTCAGTGGTATCATTAAGACGCTGAATTCATAAACTTGTCAGAGCTGAGCTTTGTGCTGTGTCTCACTTTAAAGGTTGACGTGTCCCACTGGTGATGTGAAGGAACCAATGCTCTGCTGAAAAACCAAAGCAGCTAGCTGAAAGTTAAAATACATTAAAGTGAAAGAGATCTCATGTTAGGAAGACACACTAAGGGAGCTAGTAGTTGAAATCTGTCTCTAGAAAATTTAAACCAGAAATGAAAACAAAAAAAAAAAGAAAAACTTGCATTCCACTTTATAAACTGAGTTTTCTAAGAGAAATGCCCCTTTAAACCCCACCTCCTCACACACACAGAGAAAAAAAATATTTCTTTATGGCTTTGTTCATGTAAACAACATAAGATTCTACTTAGCCTATGAATAAAAGAGTTTACATTATTAAATTATCTGTGTTAAAATTTACTAAGGAAAAATATATAATTATGGATTGATTGCTGCTTGACTTACCCCTCAAATACAGAAAGAGACCAGAGATTTGACAGGATATTTTATTGCAAAAATTAATAGATATAATGTTCCTTTTAGGGGAATTGTATTGAGAAAGCTAATAAATTCTAAGCTAGCAGAAATGTTCATAGGTAAGAATTGTTGCACAATAGAATTAAACACAGACAGAAGGACATTATATATTATGAGACTATTAAAAGCTGTCTGGCTTATCTTGAAGCTGATATCACAGGCCTCACATTGAACAGTTCTTCTGTGGTAAAGACAGTCTGTCACTTGAATTGTTCCTTCCAAATGAGATAAATACATTTGTGTATCTCTCTTTTCCCCCTCCCCCCCAAAATGGGAAACAGTCGAGTATACAGTGTATAAAAAATTACAGTTTTGAATACAATGACATTTTGAAAGAAATATAAATTCTTGATATTAAAATGGACAACCTAATGTCTCAGAAAAAAAAATCACTCACAATATCAGTGAAGGCTTAGGTAAGGAGTCACAGATTTGTTTCTCATGTTAATATTGGAAAATAGTACAGAAAAACAAGTCATTTTCATTGTTTTCCTTGCCTCATTTTCAGAAAGACCATTTAAATCTTGAGCTGTCACTATTAGTAAGTATGCTATATCAGCTGAGGTTTTGTGATGTGTAATTGGAAAGCAAACTGTAGCTGAAGGAAGCAGTGCAGCTCAAACATTTACATGTTCATTCAAAAACCTTCCTCTCCTTCTACAAAATGAATGACATCACAGTAATCATAGACATCTATCAGACATGTACTGGATAACCACTGCTTTTGGTTTCTATAAATCATATTATTACCGTTACAAAAGGAATATGACTTTTTCCAGCTTTGATGACACCAGTTTGGAACAAGCATGAATACTACCTTTCGCCCCAGCACTGCTAAGTTTGGTAAACAGAATTCAGAAATATAATATAAAAGATGATATACAATCCAGAAATCGACATGTACACATAGAGAAAGCAATGTATCATTTGCTCTTAGTATTACAAAATTAAATTAAGAAAACTCAAAAAATTATTTTCAAAAAGCACTATAACAATATTTTTCATATGGAAATTTTTAAATTCCCATCAGTTTCTGGTTTTGATTAAAAGTCTTTTCATTAATTACATTATTTATTTTAGTAAATGAATAATTTTCCACTAGAAACTGGTTAGGTATAAATCTTCTTTCTGTTTGGGTGTTATTTCCCCATATTATAGTAATTTCTAATACATTCTAGTGTTTTATTCTATAGAAGTTGGCATTGGCATAAATAAAACGATTTCCTGCAAACTGTATCTTCTTCACCTCTGTACCTCCAGATAGTTGTTTTGTTCTCATTTAGCTTATCAAAAGATAAGTCTCTGTTGTATTTCTCTGAGAACTGCAGATAGAACTGAGGAGTGTTTGACTTTCAGGAAATTGGCTTCAATACTTTCCCCTTAAGAAACAGTTTGTTTTTGTTTCATTAAAGTCTTTCACATTGTCCCTTACATGCAAGTCGCATATCTGCTGTGCCTGAATCAAACAATCTTCATATTGTAAAAATGTCTCACAGTAAATAGGATTGTATGAAATGAGACCAATATCGGATAATATATTTCCAAGGATGTACAAAAGAAGAGATCTTAAATATTACATATACTTGCATCCAGGAATAATATACTTCTCTGCCTCAGTCTGATCAAACAAAAAAAAAACCTGGATATCAATGAAAATGTGTACTGTACACCCAGTATAAAATAATATATAGTTAATATCAAATGACAATTAGCAAAACACTCCCCAGTAAATGAACAGAATTAAAGAAGTTCTGTGTGTGTGATACTGTACAAGGGTAATATAGACTTCAATGTATGGCAAAAAAGAATATTTGCTTCAAAGTGAAATAAATACCTCTCCCCTAGGGAGATATTAAGGAAATGTTAGATTAAATATGAAAGAACAATATGGTTATAAAATAATTTACAGGATGGATTGGGCCATCTCATGTCTGCTAGGCATTCTTGTGGGCTTCCATTTCCCTGCAGTTTTCCAGCTGGATTCTTCAGAAGTCAAATAAAACATAATTCTTTACCCTTGAGAATGAAGTTCAAAATATCTGTTAGACAAAGTGTCTAGATTATATTAGATTAAATTTTGCTGGTGTAACATAAGAAATACCTTTTAAATACTAGAGTGTATCCAGGTGTATAGGTCCATAATTAGCTGTGATTTTTTTACAAGTAATTGAAATGAAAAACTGCATGAAAGGAATTCATGTGAATCTGCATATGATCACATTAGAACACAAGCACAGTGGTAACTAGTCATATCTAGGCATAGAAAAGGAGAGAAAATATTTTAAATACTCATAACTATACTTAAATCTATGAAAAGTCTATCCATGTTTCTAACCATGGTTGGAAGCTATATCTAATGGGTTTAGATGTTTAAACTGAGACTCAAGCAATTTATCAGTTCATTTGCTACCTCTTCCTGAAAGAAATTCAATGTCATTTCAAGCAAACTTTTTTTCAAGCTTCCTAGAATATCCTAAGCTCTGGTCTTGAGAAAGCTCAGCAAAACTCATCATACCTTTAGAATCTCTCTATCCAGCTCCCTTAATGTATTATTTGATCCCATCACTCAATTTGCTTTACACATATATCACAGACAAGCAGACACCATTCTTGCAAAATGCAGCAGTTTTTCTCAAAAAAAAAAAAAAAAGAGAGAAGAAAAAGTTGATTTGTGATTGGAATTGTGATATTTCCTACAAGCCAATGTTTAGAAAATCTTATAGAGAAATTCAGTTAGGAGCTCTCTAACCAGAGGTAGAGTTTCAGTCTCCTCATCTCTTGTTCCACAAGTTTTTACACAAATACAAACTCTCAGCAATTTTTTGCCACAAGAATAATGTTTTCAATATGGAACTGGGAGAATGGAAGCACCTACCCATAGCCCCATATAAGTTCTCCTTTTGTCTTCTCTCTGTACACCTACTGAGTTTTTACACATGCATGCGGTTAGAAGTTGAGGAAAGCTGTGATTGTATTTCCTGGCAATTCCAACACTAACTTAAGGCACTCTATTCACGCAACATTGCCTGGTCGACAAGCAACATGATACATTATCACAGGCAGCTTTTTTTTTCATTTCCTATATTGACCAAATGCCACTAAATCAAAACATCCCTGAATTAGTTCTTTCATTCCCTGGTCCAATTCTTTTTCTCATAAACAAAAATTCAACAATAATGCCATATATAAAATCTATCTTGACACCTAACCTCTTGTACTGTTTTGGCAAATTTGTAAGGAGTTTTTCTCACTTCCCAATAAATTATTTCTATTTACATTTAGATACTAGATGCTAGATACCAATGTGAATGTGAGGATTGCCATCCATCCTAGCAGGCAGGTTTCCTCCAAAGCTGTTCCTCTCTTCAAAAATTATGGTTCAAAGCAGTACTCAAGCAGTATTATCTTTGTGGAAGTCAAACTTCTAGTGGAACCAAATTCCAGAGGATCTATGTGTATTTTATTGATACTAATTCTATGTAGATTATGCTTAAATTCTCCAGGTTTAAACTGCATGTACCTCAGGTAATTGCCTTTTCAAATGGAATCTAGTAAAATCTAAAAGAAGGAGCCTCTTGTCCTGATGCTCACATCATATTTTATTTGACATTGCTTTTCAGATGCTAACAAAAGCTAACACACTTTAAAAAAAGTAACTTATAATAATTTCTGGATGTAATTAAAATAAAAATATAAACATCTAAACAAAGAAAATAAAAGAGATCAAATTTTAAATCCCTGCTTATGTTAAACTTTATTATGTTCTAGCCACAATTTCTGGAACACAGAAGCAGTTGAGTCAAAACATTAATCCTCAAAAGGAGGGTTGTGCACAACAACTTCTGCAATGCTTAAGGCAAAGGAAAAGCAAGGTCTCAGATATGTGAGTTACAAAAACGTCAAAATCTAGAATCCTGAGGATTTAGAGTAGTCTGTGTCTCATCATAAAGAAAATTATGTAGACATTTTCAATAAGGAAAAAGTTCTGCTGAATTCAGCAATCTGTTATATGTTACCAAGTACTAAACTGTTGGCAAATATAAAACAAAACGGCAGGTCAAGACTATTCAGTGAAAGCTATGAAGTATTTAAACTGACATAGTTGCTTTATATGCTTCTCTAGGACACAACTTAGAGACAAATTATGCTAATTGAAAAGTATGACAACTTTAGGCATCCTAATTTGTATTCTGAAGCAAACTCATGCAAAACTCTGTGAAACAGTGTTTTTAATACAATCTATTCAGCTCTGGAACCTCCTTTTACTCTAATGCACAGCGGTTGTCTACATACTCTAACTAATTCTGCAATTAAATATTTGACATAAAAAAAAAGATAGTTGAAAATATCTTCCAATCAAAATACTGCCACATATTTGCTCTACAGGAAACAAACTATGTGATCAGATGGCATTCTAATGACATGCTAGGCATTAGATATAAATGCCACAGCTTTCAAAAACATCGCAGGCTTCTGTTGCAGCATTGGAATTCCATCTATAAATTAAAACAAACAAACAACAAAAAAAAACTACAAACAGATAGGTCAAATAGGTCAGATATATCTTAGGTTCTTTGGTTTTAAAGTTAATGCCAAAAATATTTGGCGTCAAAATCTTTCCTCTATAAAACCGACCATTATAGATTTTTTCATCCATCATCTAGACATTCATTTTAAAGATGTTTTAAGATATTTATATTTATTTATTTACTACAGACAGTAAGAATTTTATTTTTGCCTTATATTTTGAAAATGTTGTTAGCAATATGAACATTTTTTATATATATGAAACCTGTAACTTAGAGACTGCAGTGCTCTGTGTTTTCAATTTCATTTCTTTCATGATATTTTAAATATTTTTACTAGTTCTGTGGAAACTAGATATTTTTAATTTTAAAAATGTCTTATTGTGCAAAACTCTAGTTTTCAACTGAAAATGGAGTCCAGTGGAAGTTTTTCCCGCAGAGATAATATTTGAAAGAGCAATTGTTCTTTGTAAAGTACACATGGAACGGAGCATCTCTCTCCAGTAACACCTCTGTGTCAACAGAACCCTCTGTTCTTCCGTTTTTTTTATCTTCCAAATGCTTTCTGCTGATTAAAAAATGTACACTACCCAGTGGTGTTGGAAGAACATTGAGTTCAAGGGGAGGAGTGGGTCAGCCAGGGTACGTTCTACCTTATAAACAGGTGTTTTATATGCGTCCTAGATGTCTTAAAAAGCATGAATGTAACCTTTGCTTTGGAAAGAGAAATGGTGGAAATACTGTTTGAGAAAGGAAATGCAGTAGGTCTTTTTATGGTCTCAAACTGCCATACTGCAGTGTCTGTTAAAGCGGCAGACAAAAATTCAAAATATTTTTCCTGAAGTGTGCTTAGATAAGCCAGAAGGCATAATTAAATTACTTATATTAAAAATATGACATATGGAAAGATGTAGAGTTTCCAGAAAATATTAAAACAGATTCAGGATATTTCTTGTGGTGAACAGGAAATCCACCCCCTCCTGTTGATATACTAAGGAACGCTTTGAAATGCACACAAAGAGAGGATAATGTAATTAGATACGCTACTGCTAGGAGACACACAGAAGGCAAAAAGAAAAGCTTTCCTTGAAAAAGACAGTGTACTAATTAAAATACTAAAGACCACCGTGCTGGAGACTTCTGTACAAAGTCATTTTTTGTTCAGATGCAGCCTTTAAAGAGTGTACATGATTAAGCCATTTTAGGCAGTCAGAACAAAACCTTGCAAACTCAGCCAAACTAAGTTAACTGGACATGAGGCAGATTTACACGTGTGTGATATAATATTAGATACTCCAAGGTTAGTGTTAGTAGCTATAAAATATCTCAAACCTTGATCCTACAAAAACGGCTTTCAGCTTTGTCAGCAGAAGTGATCCAAGAGTTTATTCCACTTTTCACTATAATCTTTAGAACTGGCAGTTTAAATCACAGTTGGATGTCAATCTCCTCATTATAAAATATATATTTTAGCTGCAGCACATATAACAACATTTAGTTGCCCTCATTTATGTTCGTTAAAGCGATCTGCCAACACTTCCGAATCATTTTTATGATATAATTGACTTTGTGATTTTGTATCTTTCTATATTATTGTGGCAAACTGCAGAGTCCACAATTTTGTCATCATAAACCAACAATATAATTCTTCTGTCTCTTTGATTTATTAAGATCCTTGGGCCTTCTTCTAATATTATTTAATTCAGTGAGATTAGTCTCTGTCTCCATTTTTTCTTCTAAAGAAATCTTAAAGTGTTGTAGGATTGTAATATTACTACTGTCTTGCAGCAATGATTATTTTAAGAAATCAGTCTGGCATTTTTGTGGCTCTCTTCTTTTTTCTCAGTGTCTGTATTGTTTGTAATTTTATAAAACAGTATTTTTTTTTTCCAAGTAGAGCTGAGATCAGCCACTGCCATAATCAGTGGAAAGATTCTTATTGGAGGCAGATGAGAAAATTTGTCACTATTATGCACATTCTGGCAGCCTCTGAATTAATAAAGGAAAAAGCTCCAGTATATTGTTTGCTCAAATAATAAGCCAACATCATTAATTTTGCAGATACTGTGATAGGGGTTATGGCCAGAATTTTGGCAGGTTTTTGAAACTTCAGGTAACTAAAACATACTTTCAAGCCAGGTGGAATTCTGAAACAGTTTTTCATTGCAATCATTTTTTTTTTTTTAATTAACCCCATCAGTTCTGTGAGAGAAGTTAATAACCGTCACTGGAATGTTTTTGGCCAATGTGCCCAGGCGGCTGGCAGCAAATAATCTGTTTCTCTAAAAAGATACAGATGTCTGGATTTGGTAATATCTTCTACAGTAAAGAACAAGATGTTTTCTATATTTTATTTAGATCTCTACTCTTATATCTGAGTCTTTACTGCTGGGATGACCTCAAAGCATTTTTATCTTCAAAAACTTATCAGTCAAAACTGTCCTTTGCCACTCCCACTATGTACTAGGCTAAAAAATCATTGACATAGTTTATCAATAAGAATAATCAATCAATAGAGAATTAATTACCTCTAGTCCATTTTAAATGCTTATTAATGTTATATAAAATTAAGAGCATAATTTCTCCAGTTCTCAATACTTATTCTTTTGATGTATACACATTTTTTGGGGGAAAAATGCAATTGGGCATAATAGAAAACTCGTGTATATAAACAAATGTCAAACACATATTTGCAACAAATCCTTCGGGGAGGAAAAAAAAAAGAAAAGAAAAAAAAAGAAAAAAAAAACCTCATCCAGTGAGCTTCTATTCCAAAACTCATTAGTTCTCAGATAAATGCTGCTACTGTGAGACAAAATAGCTAAATCAACTGTGGGAGCTTGATACAATTGTAAACTTTTATGTAAAAGTATATTGGATACCTACAAATGCCGACAACCAACAACTATTGGCATTTTTACTGGCCTCTATTTGAGCTATTTTCTTTCAGTTATTACCTGGCTTTCTTTTTAACATTAGTCAGATGTTTCCAATTACATTTCACATTTATGCTGCTGTGTTGTTCCTCTGCTCTTTGTTGAGCATGTTGATCATGCTCATCAACTAGGCTCATGCCTAGTTGATCCAAAAAAAAAAAAGGGGGGGGGGGGGGAAAAAAAACCCTCTACCTCACACACAGCCAGTTCTCTCCAACCTATTAAAAAGCATGAAGGATATTAAAGATTTCCAAGGTATGACCTCTTTCAAGACTTCCTTTTTCAGGACTTCCACATGTAGCTAGCATAGACGGAAAATTAAAAGCAATCAGAAATCACAGAATCACAAAATGACTAAGTTTGGAATGGGCTTCTGGAGATCATCTAGTCTCCCTTGGGGGTCACCCAGAGAAGAATTCAAGGATTCAAAGGAGACCCCACAACTTCCTTAAGCAACCTGTTCCAGTTTTCAGTCACCCTCACAGTCAAATGGTTTTCCTCATGTTCAGTCAGAACTTCCTGTGTTTCAGTTTGTGCCCACTGCCTCTCGTCTTGTGCCTCTCTTGTAGGGTGCAAATGAGAAAAGTCTGTCCCCATCCTTGTAAGATGCTCAAGAAAGGGGAAATTAGAGAAAAACTAGGGCCTAACTGAAGTTATGACATTACAGAAGCTTGCTTGAGGTGAGAGTTACCACTTCCAGGATGATTGGTATGCGCAGAATCTACTTCTCCACAATTCCCTTTGCAACACAACCTGTCTGCCCTCCTACCACATACTAATAAGAGTAAGAGGAGAGTGGAGCAGAATAGAGACACCATGGCTCAACTTGTTGGCTTCTCTGCGGAGGGGATAATCTGATGGTGTCATGCAGAGGACGAGTGAATGGCGGGTGGAGCGGAGTGAAGACACCGCGGCCAAACTCTATCGTACTCCTTGCAGAGGTGTCATACCACACTGACAGCCACTTATTGTGATGTCTGGTGCTGGGCCAACAATGGTGGCAGATCAGTCCCTGCCAACAGACTGCTCAAACTTCTCCTCCTTCTAATTTCATTATAATACCAATACACAACGCCATCCTACTGAGCACAACTCCTCACTGAGCATGATCTCTAGATTTTTGATTAACTCAGGAGACTTTTTTAAATCAGTGAATAACAAAAGTAAGAATGACTAGAGTCACTCAAGTTCCACCTAAATGTAAAATAAAGTATATAAAAGGTGAATTAAGGAGGGATATAGCAGGAAGGAAGAATGGGATGCTAAGAACGGAGGAAGAAGAACTAAGGAAGAAGGATGAGAAGGAAGATTCCATTGTAACTTCTAGACAGGCTGA
The DNA here is from genome assembly GCF_000705375.1 of Tinamus guttatus. The sequence continues at coordinate 200,768 of NW_010589204.1, read as the reverse complement.
ACCCCCTTCTTCCCCCCAGGTCAGGACACTGCCTGAGGAGACAGCTGAAGATTGAGAGCCCTCCCCCATCTTCTGGGTGAGTAATGATTGACTGTACACTAGGCACTAACTAAGAAACCCACACTGTAGTAGAGAATTTCCTATACTGACATCTGAAACCTGTTTTCTAAATGTTGCATTTGAATAAATTGTGCTATTCGTGAACCTGACTGCTTGTTTTGAAGGAGATCGGACCTTCAGTCAACAGACTGATGGTGAATCTGATACTGCCAGAGTCAAGCTGATAGTTGATCAAACTAGTTGGGAGCTCAATAGGGATACCAAATACTGTGTTAGCTATATGCCCAATTCTGGCAGTATCAGATTCACAGTCTGTCGACCGTAGGTCCGATCACCTTCCTAGGAGCAAATTAAGAGACAAGTCCAGCTGTCCCAAGCCCCTCTAACCTTTGAGGATTGCCTGGAATGCAAGGGGATTCATCTCTTACCAAATTTGCCCCCGCCATCAAACTGCAACAATCCTCTTGACACTCTCCCTTCAGTATTTTGTTTACATTCATAAGACCTCTTTTCAGTTTTCTCCAGTTCTCTCAAGCTTTCACAGGTCCAGTTCTCTCAAGGTTTCCTCACTGGGTAGATGTCCCTTAATCACAGTCCCTTAATCATCTTCATAGCCCTGCACTGGACTGTCTCCAGTGTCTTGAACTGGGGAGATCAGAACTGGACACAACATTCCATATGTGGCTTCACCAATGGTGAGTAGAAGGGGAGGATCACCTCCCTTGACTCTGGGAGACCATTGGCCTTCTTGGCCACAAGGACACATTGCTGTCTCATGGAAAACTTGTCTTTTAACACCAAGACTCCAAGGTCCTTCTTCTAGCTGCTCTTTAGCAGGCCAATCGTCACACAGCGCTGGTGCCTGGGGTTATTCCTCTCTAGGTGCAAGACCCTGCACTTGGCTTTGCTGAACCTCACGAGGTTCCTCTCTGCCCATCTCTCCAGCTTAGCCAGATTTTTCTGAATGGCAGCACAGCCATCTGGTATATCAGTCCTCTTCCCAGTTTTGCATCATCAGACTTGCTGAGGGGGCACTCTGTCCCTTCATTCAGGTCAGTGACAAATAAACTGAATGAGACTGGACCCAGTAGTGACCCCTGAAGGATACTGTTAGCTACAGGCTTCACCCAGGCTGCGCTGCTGAGCAGAACCATCTGATCTCTGCCATTCAGTTAGTTGTCATTGTCCACTTATCTAGCCCACACTTTCTGAACTTTCTTATGATGATGGTGTGGTAAATTATGTTAAGAGCCTTCCGTCACCAGGGCCCCTTCCCATTCGGCAGTGGACCCACATTCTCCCTAGGCTTCCTTTTGCTACTGATATATTTGAAGAAGCCCTTCTTGATATTGCTTGACAGATTTAATTCCAAATGGGCTTGGGCCTTCTTTGTCACATTTCTGTATATAATGACAATGCTCCCACATTCCTCCCAGGTGGCATCGTCTTCTTCCACATTCTGTATACTTTTTCTCCCTGAGGTTTGACAGGAGCTCCTAGCTCATCCACTCAGGTCTCCTGCCTTCTTTCCTAAGAAGCTTTACTTCTTACTCATAGGCATGCACTGATATTGAGCCTGGAGGAAATGAGACATGAATATTAACCAGCTCTCTTGGACCCCCTCTTCTTTCTAGGGCCCTAACTCCTCTAAGTAAGTCCCTGAAGAGGCCAAAGCTTGCTCTCCTAAGTCTAGGGTTATGATCCTGCTTATTGCCCCTCTTACATCTTGCAGGATTCTGAACTCCATCATCTTGTTGTCACAACCTCCAAACATTCCTTCTTGGTTTGTCAGTGCAAGGTCCAACAGCACACCTTTTCCTGTTACATTTTCTTTCTTCTATAATCAAGAGGCTACTTCCGGTTATCTGTAGAAAACTCCACTGTCTTCTTCTTTCTGATCAGATGGCCTGTAATAAACACCCACAGCAGTGTCTCCCATGTCAGCCTGCCTTTTTTTTTCTCACCCATAAGTTCTTGACTTTTTATTCATAGATAGAGCTCAACACATTCCAGTTGCTCTCTGACATGTAGAGCAACTTTACCACCTTGCCTTCCTGGCCTGTCTTTCTTAAAAACATATAGCCACCTAAGATAACATTTCAGTCATATGAGCTACCCCACCATGTCTCTGGAATTGAAATGGGACCATGGCTGTGCAGCCACACACAAATCTCTCATTCATTCTATTTATTCTCAATGATGGGGGATGGATGTAAAAAAAATGAGGCTTGTTCATCAGAGGTGAGCATTCTATGTCCTTGTCACGTACAAGTTGCATAGGAAGGCCATACCTGCATCCTCAGGTGCAGGCAAGATGTAGTATCAATAAACAGTAGGTGTGATGTATAGTAATATACAAAATTTATACAGACCATATTTAAAATTACTTGCATTGTTTGTTTACTTGGTTACTGGGGTTTTTCTTTACAAGTTGACAATGGTTGTAGATAAGCTGATGGAAAACAGAGAAACATAGAAACACCCAAGGAGTTAAAATATTCCCATATAAAGGCATCTGGAAGTCTGGGGTCATATGGATTTCCTAAGAAATCTCTCCGGATTAAGGGATATCTCTTCAAAGTTCTACCTTTTAAAGTGTGCAGGATGCCAGATAGAGCCTTCAGGTCTGTGTTTCTAAGCTCTTCACTTCTCCCACATCACAGCTGTTGCCAGTGTCTGTCACTCCCACATACACAGGCTTATATATTCTGCAGAGACTTTGTGAATTACATCAACATTTTCAGCACAAAGTCTACCCATACAGACTAACAGAAAAAAAATAGGTATGAATCAGACACCATTCACTTCCCTAGACATTCTGAAATCTTTTCTAGGCATCTAATTTTAGACATCTATTTAATTTTAGACAGACAAACACTGCTAACTCCTGAAAGACACTTGACTATTTGTCATCTCAGGGCACTTTATCATGCAGATAAACAGATCTCAAGGAAAGCCCCCAAAATTTCACCTACCTATCAACAAATTCCATACTATGCTTTAGAATCTGTTTAGCAGACTGTAGGGTTGTGGTCCTCTTTTCAATACTGTGTGTATTTTTTTTCTTTACTCAAACATGGTACAAGATTAAAAAATCAAACTTTTTTTTTTATATATACAAAGTTGCCAAAATCTTGTTATGGGCAAATTTGTGAACACACTTGAAATGAAACTAAGGATTTATCATTAGCATAATTAAACAACTATCATTAGTCCAGTTACAATGACATTAACAGAATCACTATCTAAATTATCCTATTAATATTAAACAATTTTCATTAACAATACTAAATTAAAAGTGGTATACAAAAAATAAAATCTTGATATGAACATTTCTGTTGCTCTGGCTCTTCCACTGCTTCCACTGCTCCACTGCTCTAGCTCTCCACTGCTTCCTTAACATCAACAACTTTGGCAGAGGGAAGGGAGGGATTAGGACAGGTTGTAAACATCCTTAAGTCTTCATTAGGAGAAGCTAATTTTAGGGCTTCCCTGGAGATCTGCTAGTCTGGAAGATAAAAAGCAACCATTAGGAAATGGTTAGGAAGATTAAATTTAGGTGTCTAAGATTTCCTATTCATTCTCTCTGTGGTCACTAGCGAGTGGTACATGCCTTGTGTAGATGGTCTCCTCTACCAGACTTTTTCAGTAATCCTCTCCACTGAATTAATAGGCATTCAGTAGCACTGTCTTTCTAATGTTTACCTCAATTTTCAAATAAGAAGTGAGGTGACCAAACAGGATGCATGCACTAGAAGCTGGAACATTTTTTTTCCCCCACATTCAATTCAATTAAAAAGAAAATGACTTTCATAAGAAGAGCTTTGTAGTATTGTTGATTAAGGGTTATTTTTCTTTTCACAAAGAAAATAAGTTAGTTGGTAATATTTTAAGATGTAAGATAACAATTCCTTTGAATCATAATGAAGCAAATTCGATTAGCAAGCATTCAGACATATAACAAGGTTATAATGCCTAAGTAATACCTAAATCCTGGATATCCCTGCCTCTGGGAGGCAATTCTAACTGTTATATTTTGTACATTCATTTGAAATTCTGTCCTGCTCCCAATAAAGCCAGTGGCAAAATTCGCTTGTTTCAGTAATACAAAGACTCATTGGTATCATAATCCTCCATCATGCAGAAGATTAAAAAAGATGTCCTTTTAATCTGGCAGTCTGTTTCTAGAGTATTTTTATAGTAAGCAAAGAAATTCCACAGGTAATTTCTGATGGAAATTCCTTGCTAGCCAACAAGTAGAGTTATCTTGGGCCTTGAAACATAAGACTTATACTTATTATGTCTAATGTGGATTATAGATGGTCTCATCATGCAGAATCACAGAATCATAGAATGGTTGGAGGTTGGATGGAACCTCTAGAGGTCACCTAGTCCAACCCCCCTGCTCCAGCAGGGACACCTAGAGCAGGTGGCACAGGGTGGAAGCCAAGCAGGTTTTGAAGATCTCCAGAGAAGGAGACTCCACAGCATCTCTGGGCAGCCTGTTCCAGAGCTCTGTCACCCTCATAGGAAAGTTCTTCCTCATGTGTAGATGGAACTTCCTGGGCTTCAGTTTATACCCATTACCCCTAGTCCTTTCATCGTCTCTGTAAATTTCCCCTAGTGTCTCTTAATCATAATAAACTCAGTTATATTTTGAGGCAGAAAATCCCAAAGGCTAAACAATTATCTCGTTTCATCAAATTTTAACTTTCTGTCCTTTGATGCTATCAGCTGTTTCTTCTTCTTCTTTTTTTTTTTTTTTTTGTATTATGAAGCTTGTAAGTGAACAAAAGCATGCTACTTCTTCTAATTCATGTATTCATTATGTTCTGTGGCTCATGTTTGCTCTATTCAACTGCTTCAGAAAAAATAAAAACAACTGAATGCACTGAGTCTTCTTTCTGCATCTTCAATATTGATCTGGGGGGTTGAGCAGTTTCTGTGAGGTAATATACCCTTTCTGTTCACTTGACCACTGGAGGGGAAGAGAAAAATAATACTATGGTAGATTTATGCGTATCCAAAATGTACACCACACATAAAGGTAAAGGAAATTCAAAAAATAATTTAAAAATACATGTAAAGGAAATTCAAAAGATAATTTAAAAATACATGTACAATCAACTTATCAAAAGTCTTTATCTTTCTCTGAAAAAAATGCTGCATATATTTTGAGAAAATAACAAGCACATTGGTGATGGTATCTGTGTTACCTTTACTGAAGAAAAGGTCAACAGCTCTATCACATATCTTAAGTTTTAAACTGTTTCAAATTTTTCAATAGTTATGTATCAATTTTTGGACAGCAAATACAATTTTATGACAGGTGACCTTATCCTTGTCAGAAAGAAATGTGCGTTTGAGCTGTACATCAAAATGAAATACATACTCTATAATTCTGTCACTGTTACTCTGATAGAATAGCATATCTTCATTTAATGCACAGCATTTACCTTTGAAAACTTAAGTTCAAAATGTGAAAAGAAATAATACAATAAAATATTATTATATAGTAGTATTACTTATTTGAAATAAAGCTGAGAAACTTTTGCAAAAAAAACACATTTTAGCATCTGCATTTAAACAATATCCAGTATCAGGTTTAAAATGTAGTTCTTCGTGCTGAGAAATATTTCCATTTTTCTATTTATCCTTATTCATCCTATGAAAAATAAAACACTGTTTCTTTAGCTGGAACCCAATATCAGTTCTCCCAAGTTATCTATATATCTTGAAAAGGAGAAGACATAATTTTATGCTTTACTTATCAAGATCCTCAGCCCTAGACTCAGCTGATTTTATTATATCTGCAGGTATATATCTGAACAATAGTTTAAGCACTCTTTAAAATGCATATGTGTAATACTTTGATTTAGGCTTATTTTTCTCTTTGAATACAATGGTTTATGAATAACCTCTTTCAAGTTTTATTTACTTATATCTTCGAACATCTCCTGTAAATTAGGGTAAAGTGGCTACGTTCAATATTCTATTTAAAAAAGTAAATTGCAAGAAGCTATTTATCGTTTTTTGAATGATGTCTCAAAATTGGTTGAGTCAATAAAGTATAACAAATACTAGCTAACAAAACATGTGGTAGTGGTCTTTAGTTGAGGATAACAATTATTTCCCATAAACCTTATGTTATACTGATTTTCTAATGATATTCACTTTTATTAAATAGTAAATAACTCACCCACTCTTGGGGACAGCAACAAATGCATAGCCTAGAATTTGAGTGGCTTCTAGAATTTCTCCAACCTCCAAAATGGCAAACAAATTATGACTCCACTAGCTGAACAACATTAATCAAGTGTTCAGTTTCATTTTTTTTTTAACAAAACCTTCATTCTAATGAAACATGAAAGTTACGATATGCTAAAAAGTAAAGACCTTGATATTGAACTACATTGACATGGTAAGAATGGGAAGATCAGCACTTACATTTGTGCAGTACAGAGAAAGTCTGACAATACAGTATTGCAGTCTTCTGTCACAACACGTGACTATACTGAAGAGAAGATGGTATGTAACAAGGCTACATAACACTTGAGTTATTTTGGTTTGTGGAAAGATCCCAAAGGCAAATTTATGATGAAGGGCAGCTATACATACATCTCTTTTTCACCATTTTCTGAGAAGTATAGCTTAGATACCTGGTCTAATGCTTTTTTTTTTTCTTTTTTTTTCTTTTTTTTTCTTTTTTTTCTTTTTTAATTCATATTCCTTTTTTCTCATGGAGAATATGGCCTTCTCTGGTTAAGGAAGCAATCTCAAACACTGAAAATAAATTATTGCACCCAGAGGAATTTATCTATTTTTTGACTAAAGTATAAAATACTGTAATAAACTCCTCCGAGGTAGGGGAAACCGTATAGCTTCACATGTAAAATCTGCTAATCAGATAATTTGAGTCATATTATTTGAGAGCATCCTGGTCTCTGGGGCAACTTCAGTCTATGCCAGCTAGTACTCACAAAGATGACTTCTGAGCACAATTTGGGGGACAGAGATTGCACACACCAGAAAATGTTTTAGTGAGCAGTATAGATAAATTTATCCTGTTCTGGAGAGTTAAAAGCTTTATCATTCAGATGAAAACCATACCATTTGTACTTATGACCAGGAAGTAAGCCTGGTCCAGTTATAATTTACAGTATGAGGAAGGCCAGAGGGTACTCTTATTAAGAAGTAAAGTAATTAGAAACTTTTGAAAAGAGGACAACTTAGCTGGTAGTAAGCAGAACATTTCTGATCTTCCAAAAGGAAAGAAAAGTATTTAAGATGAAGCAATGGTTCATTCTCAGGTCAAGCATTTGTGCAAGGGCTGCAAGCACTTTTAAAACTATGAGATTAAGACTTTAAAAACATACACCCAAATTCATTACTGACTTTTGCTCAATAATGTCTATATTATAATATAAAATGAACTATGTCCTCTGAAAAGATAAATATTAAGTATAGAAGTCTGGAAGGACATATCAACACAGCTTGAAACATTCATTTTCTACCTGTTGGGAATGCACTGATGGGGCACTTTTGCTGTGTTATGGACTACAGAAGTTAACAAAGGTAATGGAAAGCTGAATGAGAGAATCAAAAGATGAATTATAACACTTATCTAAGGACATTACATATAACATTGATCTCAGGCAGCCTCAAAATCTCCTTCTCCAGAGTCTCCTTCTCTGGAGATCTTCAAAACCCGTTTGGACGCAGTCCTGTGCCACGTGCTCTAGGTGTCCCTGCATATGTAGGGGGGTTGGACTAGATGATCTCTAGAGGTCCCTTCCAACCCTAAGCATTCTATGATTCTATGATTCTATGAAAATAGATGACAAAACATGAAAATAAAAGATTTATAATTCTAATATTGTGTTATGAACAAGGATATATTGATATTTAAATAGGTTAAGTTACTTTTTTTAGCTGCCCGTTACCCAAATCCTTCTCTCTTGCTTTTGCAGCATATCCATCAAGCATTTTAAATTAGAGATAACATCATGCTCCTTCCAATATCTGTTTCAGTTGGATGAATTATATTTTTGTCTAGTTACCTAAATTAAGTTTACCAACCAGCTATGGATAATATATAGTATTACACTATAAGAGGAAAAGAAGTTCAAATATACAAGGTGAAGTGGAAGAGAGGAAGGAGAAGGAGAAAGGGAAGAAGAAGGAGAAGGGGAAGGAGAAGGAAAAGGAGAAGTAGAAGGAAAAGGGGCAGGAGAAATAAAAGGTGAAGAAGAAAGAGAAGAAGAAGCGGAAGAAGGAGAGAAGGGAAAGGCAAGGGGGAAGAAGACCATAGTGACATTTTGGAGATTTGATAAGGGGAAAAGAGAGGGAAGAAAAAAAAAGAATATAAATCAGAAAAAAAATCTTGAGTGAAAATAAATAGTAAATATCTTTATTCAAAATACTGGACGAAACATGAAGCTGAGATAAATTACATAAACTCTCAACCACACAGTCTGGTGAGTTGCTATATTTAGGTATGTTTATGAAGATAAACACATGGGCAAGCAAACCCAGAAGTTGTCTTGTGTCTCCAGAAGACAAATATTATATTTCTTTTTTGTAAAATTTTACTGGCAACTTGGATGATGCTCTTAAACAATTCACATAAACAAAAAATAAAGTATTCTATATTTAAGCTGTAATAATAAATATAAAAAAATAGAATAATTACAGAATGAGAAGATGTACGTTATAACTACTTTATAATGAGAGTGGGGAAAGACCGGGAGCATGCAAAGATCCTTTGAAAAAAAAACAAATAAAAATAAAAATAAATGGAAGGACTCAAAGTTCTACTATTGAGTAAAGCTCTAAGCAGCTCCCTACTCCAATATTTTACTCAATAGATAAATTATTAGCTTCTTCTTTTTCCTATTTTATTCATTCCTACATTAATCTTCTTTTGTTTCTCTTGAAAAAAAAATCTTTAGATTCAGTGCCCTGCCATGCTGTAGAAACATGCTCTATCTCAGATCTACAAAAATCAAGTCCAAGGGGGATAAACAAGTCTGAAGATCTACCCTGAGTAAGACTACATAATGATGGAAAAACTAACTACTCTAGGCTAACAAAAAGAGAAGCTTCTCATACTTCTGACTCAAGAATTCCACTGCTACCTTATGTGCTGCTGCTGGTCCCTTCCTCAAGCTCATGCTGCTCATGGTTGCTCAGTATCATTATCTAGTATCACAAGTGTTTTGCAAGCTTGATAAATCAAATCAACTGATGTCAGGCTCTGCACAGTGACAGAAATAATGTAAGATAAGGGGCAAGGGCTTGTAGTAGGAAGTGAGGAGAGAGCAAGGAGGCAGGGCCTGAACCTTTTGGAAGCAGTGGGATGCTGGACTGGCTCAAAGTTTACCATAAGTGATTGAGTTTAGGTCATGCAAGAAGTTTGTTACAGAGCAAGAAAGATTAAAACAGAGGAGCTTTGTTCTGAATTTCCCTCTTTAACAGCATGACTTCTGTTCCTCCTAGTAATAAAATCTTAAGTGTGCCAGACTTTATATGTGCTGTGTTTTACTGTACAGCTGTATGCCATATAGAATTTTAATAAGAGATCATACCCTTTATGTCTTAGTAGGTATAATATGAGCCCATGCAGCCTACATATCTCTTTCAGCTTCATAATAAGTGGTAGAGAAGGAAAAGCAAACTTTTTTTTTTCTTTAGAAATAGGATGAAGACTTCATTTAAATGTCATTTTTAGTATGAGCAATATACCATAATCGAACATCTATAACACAATGTTTTGTTTCTAGTTCTCAATTAGGGCATTTCAGAGGAGCAAAAGCTATGCTAGAAAAATGGAGCTAGAAGTGAAATCTGCAAAATACTTTACTCGATCAATAAATTATTCGTCATTTAAATGGGCAAAATCGAACTAAATGGAATTGGGCTCAATTTTATGCCAGCTCTCTAACTGTGAGTTCCTATGGGTTGATTAAAACAAATGATCAAGCCAACCCTTATTGTGTCATATCTCTTAACTTCTTTATAGTAAATCCCTGTTTAAGCTTTTGCTGCTACTATTTTCTATTACGTGACCTGAAGGTCTGGGTCTTTTAGAAAGTATTTAGCATTTAACATTGTAAAATATTCAGTCTTTTTGACAAGATTTTTTCTTCACTCAGAAATGGACAAGAAAGAACTAATGTTAAATGTTGACAGTATTGTCCCTAATTATTACGACAGAGGCTGCAACCCATGTTCAAACATTCCTGAGTGCTGGAAGCGTAAGTGTAGGTCTGAGTTATTTCTGACTCTTGTCTAGAGCACTTAGAGCTAGTGCTGCCATTGAAGCTCGTTTCATAATTTCATTTCTTTCATCTAAATACAAATCTATGAAGAGGGCAGGGCTTATTGGCATGAAACTTTACTTTCGCTAAGGCCAGTTTCTGATGCTGAAAATAGCAGATAATGGAGAAGGAGGCTTCAAAGGGAACATCAAAACATTTTGAGAGCAATAGGGGCAAATTTAAGGGAGTTAATTGACACTGCCATAAAAATGGGAAACACCTGAGCAAATACATCACAGATCAAAAGTGAGAGAAATGACCTGCGGAAAACCAAAAGGAAAAGGAAATAGGAAAATAAAATGCATTCCAAAACCTAAGAAACTCTGCATGTAGCTTTTTTACATTAGTTGTTGAGACACAGTCAAGCTACATAAATCAGGTTCTGTACACCTCAGAGTTCAGAAATAGGATGATCTGGTGTTTTGATTCACATCCTTTTATACTTAATGGTATATGCTTACTGAAGAAAAATAATTGACTATGCCTTCTGATAACTAAAGCATTAGCACTGAAGAAGTTTTGTCCTTGGTATTCTAAAAGTATTCTAAAGATTAAAACACTTTTCGTCACTCAGTAGGGAATACATATGAAGTTTGATTATTTTTTCCATTATTTATCCTTATAAATACCTAAAAGTTGGTCCTAACTATATTTAAGGTGTGTCTGTGAATGATAAAGTCAAGTTTTGTAAGTACGTTTCTGTTGCTGGTTGACAGGAAAGGGATGAAAATTCTATGCCTCTTCCCCAATAAAAGTGAAATCGTAAGGTTTTAGATTTTATTTTATTGTAACAACTTAGGAAATTATGTTCTTAAAAACTTATCAGCATGAAAGGAAGAACTTATATCAGGGGAAATGATAGTCAGAGTAAGGATGCTAGATACTGAAAGGAACTTTCATATGGTACATATCACCCACTTTGTGGACGTCAGTGTGTGTGTGTCTTTAATTATATATATATATATATATATATATATATGTTAAATTGTTTTCAGTCACATTCTACTCTCCTCCCTTTATCTTCATTCTATCTACTTAACTGCCAGATCTTCTGAACACTGGGCTTATTTGCATAATCACTGCAGAACACCTACCACCTTTATGGTGTAATATAAAATATTTTTAAGAGAAATATTGTTTCTGGAAAATGATTGCTCTCAGAATCACCCAGCAGCCACTTCCCCACTAATGATTACTGAGCTACCTTCATAACCAGAGATACGTCCAGAACACACGTAACATCAGTCCTAAAAAACCTACTCACTGTTACTTCCCAGTATCTAGGAATCAGCACAGACCGTCAAATACAGCAGAATAAATGAACAAAAGCAGTTAAGAGAGCAAGTTAATAGTGGTTTCATATATGAGCTAAGGAAGTATCTACCTAATTTTGAAGAACTTCTTTATGGTAAATAAAAGCCCCAGAGGTGACACCAAAGGAAAACAGAAATGTCTGTTCAGTTAGCTGAAAACACTGACAGTGCACTTAGTCTGACTAACTATAATGACTAGAATATAGTCTGACTAATGCCATCTACTGTCATTTAGCATGTCCCTTTGGAGCACTCACGTGGAGCTCTCAGATAGGGCACAGGAACTACAGAAGACTTATTTTTTGGAGCAATAGCTAGCAGCCAGGCAGGATGCAGATGACACAGCTGAATGTAATTCAGTTAAATAAATTATTAGAAATATATTTATATGTGTGCATGTGTGTAATTATATAATTTATTGTATAAATTAAACAGAAAAATGAAATGTCCATATTCTTTGAACTTAGTTAAAAAAATCAAAATTTCAGACTGCAGACAAAAAAAAAAAAAAAAAAAAAAAAAGGTTCATAGAACAGTAACTCCAAGGTACTTTCATTAGATCAAAACCAATTTCTTTTTCCACTATATTTCTGTCTTGTATTTCACACAGTTTCAGTGCTTGCCATTTACTATATGAATAATTGAGTTTTCTCTAGGACTGCAACAGCAATATTTAATTCTTAGAATATTGACATACCTTCATTTATGGAAAACTACAAACTAATTATGAAACAGATAAAAAAAAACATTGCACTGTACTCTATGTGACAACCCCTATGAATGCACATCTATGCCTCGTAACATTACCTACATGCAAAAAAGTGAGGATTTCTGTTTTTTACCAGAAACTGTCCATATCACAGATTCTAGATTAATTTCTCCAATATCTCAAACATCTCCCAACAGAATTCTGGTGTTCATCCAACTTTGCAAAGGCAAACCAAGAACCTAGTCTTGGCTGTGTTTGGCTCCAGCATATGCTTTTGTTTCAAGAGCAAGCATGCCTAAAACATATAGGAGTAGACTTAGATTCCTGCCAAGTAGTAATATAGAGGCTGCCTCACCCTCTGCTATTCAACCTAATGCTAAGGCCTAACAAGAAACTTTGTGCTTAGAATGCAAGGGAAAGGACATCCACTGAATTAACTGCATTCTGAGAAGGAGACAAAACTAAGCTTTGCTATGTTACCTGCTAATCCATTTAGCACCAGATTTAATCTAGAACATATAAACTGAGAGGAGCTCTCTAAATCAACAAGTTCAGTCTTTTGTCATCACAGATACTATGTTATATATTTTTTTTCCATAAATATATTTTGCTCTGTACTATAATTTGTCTGGTAGGGGAAGGAAGCGGCTGGATGATGATTCTATTGGGAAGGTGTTAGAAATGGATAGAAAAGAGAGAAAATAACTTTGAAGACATACTTTGAAGGTATACTGTTTAATCCAACAAACAACTGAAAATTGCTCAACAGTCAAAAAAACAATATAAAAGAAAGGACTCAAAAAGAGCCACACAGGTTCACAAATCCTTGCTGATACTCCACAAAGCTTACATTTTTTTTGACCAGCATATTTCCTTAATTTATATAATCCAGAGAGGATTATATTAATTTATATAATCCCTTTATG
>NW_010589204.1:150800-187366 GCF_000705375.1 Tinamus guttatus | reverse complement strand
CTTCCTCCAGAAAGATATTTCCCAAATAATACAGGTGGAGACCACTCTTTGCAAAGAATCTGCTTTTCATTCATGCATCCCAATAATCATATCCCTGAACTGTTCTCCTAGCTCCAATCTTTGAGCTGGCTGTTAATCTTCAAAATCTCATTATTTCTGTGCCCCTGGGATGTCGCCCGATTTTCCACTTCTACGGCTGGGTATACTCACACTTTTCCTGTTACTCTGCCAGTTGTCCCACTGACAAAGCTATGCAGTAGTATTTTCCTCACTGTTATATCCATTTCATCCTTAGGTGTACCTTAGCAAGATCCATCACCTTGCTCTTGGCAGACAGCACACAGTTCAATTTCCTGAATCAGCTCTAGGGTCAGACTGTTAATTTTTCCTAACAGAAAGACTTCAGTAATGAAGACTTGATGTGGATGCAAATTTCTGGTCTTCTCTCTTCTGTTCTTTTATAAAATGATCAAGTCTTCCTTTCTTTTGTACTTTGTCAAGTTCCTTTCAAGTTCCTTTACTTGACGAAGAACTTTGTCAAGTTCTTTTAAAAGAACAGAATTCTTTTACTTTGTTCCTCCTAGCGTTTTGTTTTTTGCTGACATTATAACCCCTTTTTTTGGGGAGGGGGGGCGGGAGGGTATAAATACACATTATTTGTTTCATGTTACTGATCTTTTTGGGCCTTATTTATTTATTTATTTGTTCACTTTAGAAAATTAATGCTTTTAGTATCTCTCATATGAGATACCTGTTCCTGGTTAGTGTACTTTGCGGACGTTCATGTTACACAACACAATTCAGTGCAAAGTCAGAAAATCAATTCCTTTTCAAGACCTTGGCCCCTATCAAGTAGTCGTCAAACTGCAGGAGAATTTTTATAATCCTGCTCCTCCTTTAACTAACTCTTATCTCCCAACACTGTTTTATTAACCCCAAGTTCCCAGGACTTGCTGTGGCACTGTTCTGGTATTGTCTGTCAGACTGTGTGAGTCTACTAAGGGTAATTTGTAAACCTATCTGTTCCTATTCCAAGGTTTCAACATGGACCAGCCTATCATCAAAAGATTAAAACAAGCAGAGAAGCGTCCTTGCCACAGATCTCTGCTTTAGCTTCCTAAAGGTAGACACATCTTTGTGCATCAGCACTTAAGTCAAAAAGACATCACTGTGATTTGCTATAAGTCTTTTTTTTTTCCTTCTTTTTTTTTTTTTGAAAGGAGGTTTTCTTCCCCTTTTTACTTCCATTTGCCAGTTCCATGATCTGTGTTGAAAGGGTTACAGAAGCAATGCTATGACTCGTCAGCTAGTCAAGTTTGCCTCCAGTCAGCACAGAATGTGGTGCCATTCGTCTCCACCACCAGCCCCAACAAGAAGTTAAAGTAAATACAGGGTCAACATTACAGACTTTCATCAGTCCCTTTAGACGTCTCTTTTCTATAAGCAAAGGGCCAAATATTTACTTAGTAGGCCAGTCTGGCCTGTGACCTTGGCAGATGACAATTCTTGATTCCAGCTTTCTGATTTCTTACAGTCCCCCAGCAAATCACATATTTTAGACTCAGGTGCACTACTTGAAGGAAATGTATTTTTCAGCTGCTCATCATAAGTGGACACTGACAGTCCCAGAGCCTAAGAGCAGATGGAACCACTTGAGCACTCCTGTTCTTGGAAAAAAAAAAAAAAAAAAAAGAACAATCGCTTCCAGAGCACTGCCTTAAATAAAAGCAGTCTCCCCAAGAAAAGTATTGGAATTTGTTCTTGCAGCGACAGGCTACATAACACATACTACTGTAGCATTTTTATAATGTAAATACACAATAGAATTTAACCCTCAAAAGGTGATGAAAAATATAATTCAGTATAATGCAGAAAGATAAAATTAGCCACGTACAGGTCTCTTGATATCTCTTCTCTTTGGCTGCCTATGACATTCCCACAAATAAAAAGACTATTTAAATATACAAAAATCCTATATTACAAATTGTTTTAAAAGAATACAATTGTTATATTTCCCCATAGCTCTATTTCTCAAAAGGACTGAAGTGTTAAAATTAAGATCCTTGAGACATCTTTGGGAGATCCTTAGGATCCTTGGGATGTTTGTACCGTTTGCAATCCTGAACAGTAAAGAAAATCATTTTTTATGCTTTTTTTTTGCATTATAGTTTATTTAAAATTTGTTCCATACACCTAAAAAAACAGCAAAAAGATATTAGAAGTGTTTTTTCTTCCTCCTTTTTTACCTCTCCTTTTATTATAACAGTCACATCTTAAAGAATAAGTAGCTAGAGAACAGTTTGGCACAAACAAGCTTGAAATCATAGACAACAGACTACTATGCAACAAAAAAGGCATATTTCAAAAGAAAATTAGAATAATTCCCTTCCTACAAGCTAGACAGTTGTACTTCTGCAACACCAGGACTTTTAAGTGGGAACTAAATTAATCTTTATTAATCCTTGTTATCATGATTGCATAATGTCTGGATTTAAATGTCTGATGTGCAGCTCTCTGTTTCCTGCTTCTCTGGCAATCAGAAGTGTGAAAATAAACCTTACACTTTAAAAGAAACACTTGGTTTGAAAAAAATAGATATAATCATCTGTCCCCTTTTTTTTTTTAAGAGCTTTACTTCACACAAGAATAAATATACAGCATGTCAGAGTTTCAGAGTTGCTATTTTATGTTAAAATATGCACTGCTACATGTCAGGGCTGTGAAAATGGGAGGTAAAACAAGAAGGCACTTGGCCAAATAGGTATAGCAGGATTTCTTTTTCCATTAAGATTTTTATTTTTTGAGAATATTGCTCCTACAGCTTAATTACAGCATTTAATACACTCTCTAAAACGGTCTCTGTGTGCCCTACTGAAACTTCAAGCTGCCCTAATTAATGATTAGATCAGAGTCAAGAAACAAAAATAGATTTGACTTTGGGTCTTCTTGTGCTTTTTCACAAGTTTCTACCCCTCAGAAATGAGACATAATTCAAATAACTAATTTCAAGTAACAGACACAGTAATGCCATTTAAAATACTTTCTTCACCCACATCATTAGTTTAGAGTTATGTTTCCATTAACTTTACAATTACAAGTCTAATTGTTGAGAAGAAGGATTCTAACTTTATTGAAAACATGTTCTGCCTAAACAATTTTAGAAAGAGTACTCAGCTAGAACTGATTCCTTAGTTAGGTGTATTAATGCTCAAAAATGAATCCACAGTTTAAGCATAAAAAATAGAGGTGAAAGAACAATTCCTAAGCTCTGTTTGGGATTTTAAAATAATAGTCCTTGTTAATTAAAATTATTATTACCCCTTTTTTTTTTTTTTTTCTTTACAATTAGTTCTGTTACGGTAAGTCACTTGAAACAATAATTTCATACGATATGAATGAAATGCATAGTTTCTATAGCTGATGCCATATTTCTATAGAAAACTTGGCTCCTGTTTACAGGTGAGTGAGTAGATTTTTGCTAATGCTTCAGGTGGAATATACAGTGAAAAATATGTATTTATTTTTAAATGATTATTGATCATGAATGAACCATTAAAACATAAAAATCCATAATAGATAATTTTCACCACTTTTTTAAGGTTTCACCTATAAGCAGTTGTCTTTGCACTTTATTCGTATATTGTATAGGGTAGAACTAACTACATCTACCCACATATATCATGCTCTTCTTGAGAACAATTTCCAAATCAATGACCGAGCTTTGACTGCATGCAAGTCCGGTCCATTTCTAGAACTTCCATGTTGCATCCATGTGAAGCAGGGAATGATACATCATTGCCTTCACAGCACTTACAAAACTACTACTTGTCTACAAGGCTGCTCAGTATGTAGTTGCATATGATTCTGCAACATGCAGAGTGCTCCAAAGCCTTTGTAGGGACACAGCCTTTGAAAACATAACTGATCCTTACGCTTTTTGGTTTTTTAAGCATATTTAAGGAGGAAGACTCCTCACAGAGATGAGGATCTTGCAGTTGAGGAGCCAGGGAGTATGTCTCATTCTTGCTGAAACAAATGTTCATTGTTTATTGTCCTGCACAAAGGGAAAAGAACAACAAAAAATATTTATTTACTGTTGAAACCTTATACATAGATACTTTCTATACATATTTATGTATTTTCTCTCAAGTCATATAATTGGTCTGTAAAATTCTTGATTTTAAACTCAAGCTTTGTGGCTTAAATATCTCCATGCCCACACTGGGTGTCTTGTTGCAGTGTGTCCATTCCTTCTGTGGCATATAGGAAAATCTTATGTGTTTCACTGAGGTATATACACTCTTAAATTTTGGGTTCACACTTCAGCATACTCTAGTAAAGGAAATGAATCTCTGTTAAATTAGAGTTTTAAGAAGCTAGCACTAATTATTTGTTTGTTATTACCTCAAAGCTGAGAAGTCTTCCAAACCCACCTGGATGACACCCTGTCCCACGTGCTCTGGGTGTCCCTGCTGGAGCAGGGGGGTTGGACTAGATGATCTTTAGAGGTCCCTTCCAACCTCAACCAATCTGTGAGTCTGTGAGTCTGTAAGTGATCTTCTCCTCTGAATGGTTCTAGTGAGTTTCAAATTCAAATATATCAGTTCAAGCCTTTCTCAGAGGACTGAAAATATGTCAGATGTCCTATTTCATCTGAGAAGAAACTATCAATAATTGAGACACACTAACTTCTTACAACAATCAGTTGCAATTAGCTGGGTAAATATTCCTGATCAAATTAACTAGAAAATAAATTAAACTACATCTACATGTATTTTATGTGTGGTCTGCCTTTGTTTTAAGATCAGAACTGCTCATTTGATGATAAAATAGGATCTCAGTTAAGAGGCCCAAAACAGCATTCGACCACTGAACTTTATGCACACACACGAAGTAGCCTTAGGAGCAGGGTTTTGATTCATGTTTTGACTGCTCCAGTTTCCATCTGTTGTATTTTGTCTTTAGTACTGGAAGGCCTGATATTTTTATTCAAAAATATGTTAGACTGTTAATACAGGCTCTCCAGGGAATTAAAATGATGATACATTCATAGCTTTGGTTTTCTTTCCTTTAAGAAAACAAAACCATTTTGTCAGATATTCATCAGATATCACATGTCCTTTATCAATGATTGTTTGTATTACTGTCTTCTAGACTTCCTTAATCATTCTTTAAAAGTGATGCTCAAAAGTCAACATGTTATAGAAGATAAAAATTTATTAGTAGACTGGAAAAATACTGATATTTCTCACATCCCTCTCACAGAAATAGAATATGTGAACAATTCTGTATAAATCTCAAATTATTTTTTTCCCCAAGAATCTGACACTTTTTGCTCATTTTCAATTTGAGATATCATTGATGGGATTTTACTTTAGAAAACCAGAATGCTTGTTTGTTGTGAAGTGGATGATCCCAGATGTCATCAGGAAAAGAAAACAAAACAAAAGTCAGCAAGGGAAAATTCAATTAAAATATCATCACACTTTTTTAATAGATCTTTCCCCTATCAACATTCCAAAGAAAGACAGTGCATTCATCAGAGTCTAACGAGAATGTGAAAATATCACAAACTTCTTTGGCAATTTTTTTTTCAGTCTTTTTGATCTTACATCTATTGTATAAATTGAAGCTAGCTTTATTGGTCTGCATGTCTGCTAGACACACATAGAGCAGACAAAGATGTACATAGAGCACACTAGACACATAAAAATGCAGACTCGGTTGTAATGTTTTCTTATATATACACTCCAGAAGATTCACAGGTATAGGACATGTGATTCATTGTAAGAAATACATCAGCAATTAAACCTTAGTTATTTAATTATATCTCATTATCCTGAACTTTCACAAGGAACTAATATTCTGAAATACTCAACTGTTAGAATGTGAGGGAAAAAAAGCAGCAGTGTATATTTTCAGAGTTTGAGGCTGAAATTGAAACAAAATACGTGTAGTGGATTTTTAAATATTACAGGTTTTAATGACTGCAAAATAAGAACAAAAGCTCTACAGGGTCACTTTGCACCTTCTGCTTGACTATATTGGACTTGCTTCCTGCAGCTATGATATCATGTTGCATGTTTGGAAACCTGACATGTCACAGTGAAGACAAGATGATTAAAGCGCTTTGCTTTTCCACGGTTTTCCTGACAATTATTCCTATATTGCCTCAAAACCTGGAATATGCAGCTTGCTTAATATTGCTCTTTGAACTTTGCAATGATTGATCTATAGCAATTAAACTTTGAACTCTAAATATTACTAGGTCATCTTATTGTTGGCATTAGTAGACCTGTGAGTCCTCTTTAAAATGAAATCCTGTTGTTAAATCACTGACGCAAGACAAGCAAAAAATATATCAGCCACGTGACCAGGCATGTCTTCCCTTACTGGAGGAAATAAAGGTCTGAAAAAGAGCAATAACACTGAAGTGAGAATGTACTTCTGATGCAAATATTGACTTGCATAACTACTTGTAATATATAGGCTCACTACTCTCATAAAATATTTCCAAAATAAAATAAAAACAAATAAAATGTTGTTTCAGAAACCCGAGTCACCAGAAGCTTTGGATAGGCTGTTTTATTTAAAATACCAGGTTATTGATATCAGAATTTTCTCCCAGTAACCTAGATCTCCAGCTAAACTAAAACAGCCTAACTCTGCCCCTGGAGTAATTAATGCTCATTTCATCAATGGTTAGAATCCTCAATGGACATGGCAGAAAAAAAGGTAAAAAAAAAAAAAAAAAAGCAAGTTTTTCTTCAGAATCAGGTAGGCCAAGGAAAACTATATCTTTCACATTACAGCCCCATGACTATTGAAACTTGGAGGCAGAATACACAGTTCTTTTCTCAATGTTTTAAACGAGATTTTATTTCCTCATCATTTAACAGAAAATTCCAAGCAGACTTTTTTTTTTTTTTTCTTTTTAATAGAATTATCACTTCTCATTTCTTCCAGCCTTAACAGGAAGCTATCTATTCCAGATTCTTGTTGTTTCTAATCAGATTCATGGCACAAGCTCCAATAGTTTAAGTATTTTCTTCTGAATTCTTCGCTGATTATGAGTGATCTATCCATTATAGAAAAGGTTCCTGACTTATCTTTGCTTCAATTATAAGCACTCAGTAGCTCAAATACTAACCCAAGATATTCAGATCTGGAGGAAGGAGCTGGCAATTTCACCATCGTAGATTTTCCTGAAACTTTTCTGGAATAGCATGTCTTCAGATTGGCTATTTAAAGAAGTCAGGGACAGTCCAATAATCCAGATTAAAAAAAAAAAAAAAACAGAAAGAAAACACTGACAGAAAACCTGAAAACTTGCAACCTTTTTAAATTTTTTTTTAGCCACAAAAGATCAACTTTATAGACTTCTCATGTTATCCAATGGTATATGACTTTACTTGTTTAGTTTAGGTAAACTAAAAGGCAATCTTTTACCACTGACTGAAAAAGAATACTTTTTCTTGACCCTATAACTTACATGAACTATAGAGAGTGGTCTATCTCAGGCTGATCTAAAACTTGAAGGTGAAGTTGTTCTGGAATGTCAGTTTGAGGTCATATTAATGAAAATTATGTTAGTGAACTTCTCTAGAAAATATGTTGATGTTGTCTATGGTAAATTCTCACCAACCTACTCACATCCTTCAGCAATGAGGTCATTTAAACCAAGTAAATATATCCTTGCTTAAGAAAATTCACAGCACAGTCTGCAACAAAATCATCCAATTATTTTCTATACTGTTTCACTTTAACCACAACACTTTTTCCTACATTTTATACACAGTAGTTAGGAAACATTAAGGAAATCAGTGCTCTACTTGCTTAGAAAGCTTACAAACTTTTTATGTTAGCTTTCCAAGACAAACTTTAACATCAAAAAATATACAATGTTTGTTATACCTATAGTGAGAAATTTAATTATATAAAGATTTTTTTTTCTAAAAGAAAAAAAATCTCTCTCCGGTGTATTTTTAGTGATGTTTCCCATTTACTGTTAAAAGAAAATCACACCTACTAATTCTTTTTCTTTTTTTCCCAAATTACTTTGAAATATTTCTCATGGATAATACATTTCAATAATAATCAAGAGCACTTCTTAAAAAGAAAATATTCCTTATAACACCAAAAAGACACAGTTATAATGTCTTTGGGGGATGTTTCTGTGTTCAGTTCCAATGTATTTAACGTTACCTATATATTCAATATTCTTAGGCCTGGCACTCATCACACCACTCAGCTAAGGCTAAGGCTAAGGCTAAGGCTAAGGCTAAGGCTAAGGCTAAGGCATCATTGCTTGTTCAAAAATGATTTGAGATTGAAAGCTTCTTTCATCTTTCTTTCCCTCTGCTTTGACTCACCTTCCATCTTTACAAGAGATATATTATTATCTCGTTCAGTTGACTTTGCTGTCTCAGCTCTGACAGGAAGATAAAGTCTCTGGTTCTATAATACATGTCATTTCTCATGAAGTTTTGTCTGAAAGGAACATAAATATAAATTTAAATACATATTTTTATATATATTTCCTGAAATAGTGAAAGAAGTATTGAGAAATTAAACACACTTTTATCCAGTGTTGAGGACAGGCTTCAGTTTTCCCATATGAATTTAATTGATAAAGAATTATAACATTTAATGAAAAACAATTGTCCACCTACTGTTCCCAGGCTGATAACAATGGCTAGGATAAAGTAACTTGGAATAATAACCCTAATGCACAACAGGGACAGTCTATATGCTAAAGATAGGGTAGATCACAACAGGACAAATGCCCACTGGTGCACAAGCAATTCAAACTGAAAAATTTTGCAAAAGTGAATTTCCTCTTAAATACATTATTTCCCCTTCCTCACAACAAGTTTTATGCTGTTGATCTTTCAAAGAATTATCAATATCACATAATTTCTCTATAACTTTCTGAGACACTTATGAATTTGATTAATGTGTGTGGGACAGCATACTCTTCTGTGACTAGTGTTATATAAGGAGGCTTTCAAAGAAATAACTGCTCTGTTTTAGGTAGAGCTTCACCTATGTTTTAGGTAGAGCTTCACTCTTGTAAGTGTTAGTAGAAACATATTTTGAATATCCAGAAACATATTTTATATTGAGGTGGACATTAGCTAGCTAAGGAAGACCAACCTGGATTGAGGATAAAATCCAGTGCACAGACCTCACACACAGACTCTCACATCATTCCTTTCATTCTTGAGGAAGTAAAGAAACGTCTTTGCTGTTAGCAGTAAGTGGTGGGTTTTATTTTCAGTGCTCCGTGACCACAGAAGCTTGACATAAATTAGAACTGACCTCCATGTGTTCCAGAGGGATGGCTATGAACTGGAAAGTGCTAAGACACACTTTAAAACCATTTATACTAAAACTAGTATGACTTGCATTCTGTAAAATTTGGACAGAGCCAGTGTTTTAGTTCCTTGCTCTTATTTTCAAGGCCACATGAAGTCACTTGAGAGGAGGAAATGCTAGGAATAAAGGGGAGCTCATTATAGATGAATTCCCCTTTTGTATAAATTGCTCTGTAAAATTGATAAGATAATGCTAGTGAAAATGTTTGACTGATGGCATCTATCACAAAGAACTATAACTGAACCCATCTTAAAGGCTAAGGAGTAGAAAAACTAAACTTAAAAAAAAAAAAAAAAAGAAAGAAAGAAAGAAAGAAAAATTTGGTTGTTCAACAGGACAAATGCGAGATCCAGCTATATCACTGAGTACATAATCAGGAGTGCTGAATCATAAGACCAAGGTGACTCCCCAAATATCCTGTAAAATATGCTTGAATTATTTTGTGGTTCCCTGATCTGGGGATTTCCCTTTGAGATATTTCTCTGACCTTGTATTTTCCCATGACCAGCTGGGTGCAGCCCACTTGGATGCCCTGCTCCACCCAGCTGTGGCCAGTAGGCCATCACACCACCAGAGCTCTGAACACCTTCCAGAGCTCATTTTAACCAGGGCTCAACAACCTACGTGGGTTCCCTGATTTTGGACCATCAATTGAAACAGTGGTGCACCTGCAGTAGATCATATAGTAAGCCTGTATGGAAGGCAAAAATCCTGAAAATGCAGATATGTGCTTCAGGAGGCATGTTCTGATAAATTAATACTTTCTTTTTGTTTTCCTACATAGAATCACCATTATACTGTTATACTCTCTGGAAATATTCTGGTTGTGACGGATGGACTCCTTCCCCAGCTCAGCCTGACTTCTCACACATAGCCCTGTTCAGGTGTTAACTACCACATTATCTGATCCTGGTACTTGCCTCCCTGATTTCTTTCCCCACTCAGATATTAACCATCCATAACAGTCCTGATGTCCATCTCCTGATGAGGAGATAAGGCTAATGGTGTGCACACCAGCCAACAGTCGTTTCTGATTTGAAAGAATAACTATCAGTCAATCATCTTATCCCATAAATATGACGACAGCCCAAGAGCCCACTGAGCTCTCCTTGCACGGCAGCGGGCTGCATGCCTGGATCTCCCCTTGAGCAGGGACGCCTCTCAAGGATACTCCTCGGGGTTAAGAGATCCTTCCCACTACAGATTCGTGATAAGTGACTACAGGACACCTTTCTCTCTGAATTTGTAAACCTTACTTTGTAACTGTGCACAAATCCCTTAGACATAAACTGTTGACCAGGTCTGGGACTAGGACTGGATCCAGACTCCTCTCAGAAGGAGTTTGGAAAGCAAGGGGGTCCAGTCTGAACCTCGTGACCCAACAGGAAGGTCTCTTTGGTAATTCTGTGTATATTATCTTGACTCTCCACGCAGCAAATAATAAGTGACCTTGAGATAGAATCTCATGAAACCATTGTCTATATCAATAAAACCTATTCCTATTTCTTTCCGACGAGTGAAGTGCATTGTGTCACTCACCCCCATCACCACTCATTCTGTGACACTGTTTTACTAGGGAAAAAATAATAATAATAAAAAAGAAAGCCTAGCTAGCTTTGGATAAAAACTATGTATTAAAAACACAGATAACAGCATGAAAATATAGCATATTATTTTTAGAATAAATACAATAAACCATGTACAATTGTCAGATTAAAACTGCATTTAAAACTCTATCATCAGGTTCACGCCCTTATTATTTCATATTTTTTCTAAATATTCAGAAATTACTGCTAGCGCTGAATAATGCCTGATTGTCCAGACTGCTTTTCATGGCCTAATCTCTCATCCTTTCCTTCTAATATAAATATACACCTATGCACACATTGCCTGCATAACAGTGACTTTCGGCTAATTACTTGTTAAAAATTAGATAGGAATTAGATAGGATTAATCCTTTCTTAATAAGACACTTTTTTAATAGAAGATAGTTATGAAATGAAATGTTGACTTTTTTGTTTTTAGTGTTAGCAGATGGGGACTGGCCCTTTCTGTTTAAGATACAATAGAAATTACATTACCATATATAAGCAAAAGTATTAGAAGGACATTTATTATCATGAAGTAAGTATTTACATAAAAAGTCCCCTCAAAAACAATTATAGGGTTTTAATTACCACAGCTGTTCAGCTAGAAATTTGTAAATGGCTGTTTTCCCTTTATTGTCAACAGCACCTTAATAAGTATCTTTACAGTGCTGAGTATCTGACAGTTCTAGCTACAGTTCAGCTTCATTTCTGTCTATCAACATGAGAACTCAGACCCATTTACAGGGACGATGGCTTGACTTACAGCATTAGTAATATTTTTCATAATGAACAAAAATTAAAAATGCCTATTATTTTTTCTTTAGTAAATAAAGCATCTGCAGGCCTTCCCTCACCCAAGCCATAGTTAAAAAGTCAAGACAAGACTTGAAGATACTAGTAATACAACCTCAGAAGAAGATACAGTGCTTGAAGCATCTACTGAACTATTTTAACCTAAAATATATCCTTCTGCTTCCCCAGATCTGACTTTTTCCCTCATCAAAACATTCTAAGAGTTTTGTATGTAATACATACATTGTAATTTTCATTAGCCCTATGGGAATCTGTATCACCTGCAGACTAGCAGTGCACTTCTACACGTAATTCACAGAGAGCTCAATACTTGGATATGAACTTTGTTTTGTTTTCTCCAAAACACAAGAAGCCAGGGATCATCCAGAAGGGAGTGATGGATTAAGTATATGAAAAGCCATACTTAAACAGTATATCTTATTTTATTTTATTTTATTTTATTCTATTTTATTTTATTTTATTTTATTTTATTTTATTTTATTTTATTTTATTTTATTTTATTTTCCCCTGACTGGTATATTCTTACTTCCAGCTTCTAGAATCAAAGATATATGATGTAGCTCTCAAATCAGACAGAACCACCGATTTGGTTCATTCTTTCCCTTACCATTCCTTTTTGGTCACAACCTGGTGACTTTCAGAACAATGTAAATTATTGTGCAGCAAAAATATTCAGATAGGCTTTGTTTTTTGCTTCATCACTGGCAATTTGATGATGCTCTGGTCTATTAGCTACCATTTTCAGAATAAGCAAGTCTCTCTGTTACCGGGGTCGAGCAACACAGCATTATTAACAGTTTCTTTAATATTTAGTAAGACAAGTCACAGATGACAAGAGAATAGGCACAACAAAAATCATTCAAAATAGATAAGTAAATGGTATGCATGATTTGCTACTGAAAGCATTTTTTGAAAGGAAAACAAATATAAAGATCATTACTCTTAGGAGAATACAATATCTAAATGTAAATATTGTTTGGTTAGACACTTTTTCAAAATATGCTAAATAACATTCCTGTAAGTAGACAGAGTACCTATTTAAAATAAAGCTTGACAAGATGCAAAATGAGCCATCTATACAACTAGTCTTCTGTCATATCAATAAAAAATAGAATTTACCTCCTGAGAATATTGAAAGTAGCTCTTCAGCTCCACATATTAGTGCAGCTATATGTAAATTCTGCCAGTTATAGAATGTTGTATTTTAAACAGTTCTGGATTTTTTTTCCTACTCAACATGCAGTTGTTATAGCTTGTGTTAGTGCTCACCTTATTCAATTTTAATATTTTATGAATCTCTGGATGTGCATTCCTCTGTCCTTTGCCATGAAAAGCAGCATAAGCTAAAAGACTAGGGTAAGTGATTGTCTTAAGATGGAATAATTTGCTCTGGGAATATGTATATTTCTTTCCATTAGTTAAATATTAGAGTTAATCAGTTTAGATCAGGCACTTAGTTGTTAAGATGTGTGAGATGTTTCTTAACCTTATATGTTAGGTTCCTCCAGGCTTACTGCTCATGATTCTAACTGTTGTTACCCTCTGATGGAAAAGTATTAAAAATAAATAAATAAATAAATCAGAAAAGAAACATGTATCTTCCACCTGATGTGGATATACTATATAAAGGATAAATTTATGCATGGGAGAAAAGGACTTGTACTTTGGCTTCCCATAAACCTGTCTGCATTTTCATCACCAAACTGGTGCCCTGTATCCTTTCCCAACTTATGTTTTTCTGTCTTTATTGCCTGTTTGCTTCTTAATTAAGATTTCCAGGTATTATCTTCCATTTTGCTATACTTGGTCTCCCACTGCAGATCCTCATTTAGGCTTTGTACAACATACTTCACTTCAAATCTGGCCCCTTTTTTGATACCTAAGCCTGATAATGCCTCTTGAACTCTACAAACAACTGAAGGCATGAAGAATACAATTTCCCTCATTTTTAGTGTCTTTAGTGTTCATTTTTAGTTTCTGTATATCTTGTTGCACTTGGGAACAGTCTAGAAAGAAAAAAAAAATCACCTCACCTCATTGCAATCTTTGGTGATTTTTGATGAGAAAGTCTAACAGGTCTCCAACAAACTCATTTTTTAGCACTGATTTAGCCAGTATTTTGTGTATTTTGATAAGGGCAGTAAAACACATTTCCAAATCTAAAAATAATACTAGGCAAATGTCAAATTCATGCTTTCAAACCATGGGAGTTCTAGAAATGCTCATTGAAAAGGTCAGTAATCTCTTTTGGTATTGATTTTTCTAACAGTCAGAATAATAATTTTCTTTCTCCTAATCCTGTTCTGGAAAATAGCTGAATTTGTTGTTGGGTTTTCTTTTTCTTTTTCTTTTTCTTTTTCTTTTTCTTTTTCTTTTTCTTTTTCTTTTTCTTTTAATAAGAGATCCTGCAGTAGACTACCAACACGAATTAAACATGAAGAAGCTCAAATACGTTATAAGCACACAAGCACAAAGTCGTGCTATAGATAACAACAACAAAAAACAAAAGACAAAAAAAAAGGCAAAAGACAAAATACATTTTTTAAAAAAGGTATTTTCCAGATAACCCATGGAGTAATTCCTAGGCTAATTCCTAGTATTTCAGGAAATGCTAATTAAACACTTTTAATCACAAAGTCATGTTACTTCAGATTCTTGAAACACTTGTAAGAGATTGACTTTTTTTTTCACTGAACCCACCAGCATAATCAGAACTAACACACAAAATCACTCCATCTTAATTTCAAATATTTAATCAGAATAATGTGTGTCTTGGGGAAAACAGATGCATTCCTATCTATCGAATGTGTCTTCAAATCCATGAAAAACCAATTAGACTGAATACAGCACATGCAGCATACAAAGTAGCAAACTTTCTTCAAATCTTCTTGTCTTAAAGCTTAAAACACTGTATACCTTCTTCTAGGTTCAGTCACTGTATTTTAGTATTATCCATTAATGACATATTTGATACACTGATAGCAAAATTCAATTTCTCCCCATTTCTGACAAAATATTATTCTCCCAGGCCCGCCCCCCCCAAAAAGAGGTACTTACTTTTTCTTATATAAAAATTGTTATTGTTCCCATGTTTTATTAATACTACTAGTACTGTCTCTTAGGTAAAAGATTAATTACTTGGTCAGAATTCATATGAACGGAGCTGCAACTAAATTACTTAGATGGCACATTAACCTCTTTGTTATGTCACAAAGTACAACTATTTAAGAGTGGAAACAAAGAAGTATTAATTTTCCTGTAAGTTGCCATGTTCACATCTTGGGAACAGCATCAATAACCCAATCACTGGAATATTATTAACCTGCAACAAATGTATTCAATCATCAACAAGCTTCATCTTTAATGCCTTCATCACTTCAATGCTCATTAATTGTATTTAGGTCAGCTATGCTTGTGATTGCCTTCTACAGTGAAAAATGTTTTTTCTGTTTCAAGTGGATAGGAAAGGGAGCAGATCTGTAACTAATTAACAAAAACAAAACAAAACAAAACAAAAAAACAAATGTACTACTCTTTTTAAAGAAGATTATACTTGAAGCCTACCTATCTTTTCTAAAAAACAATCCTTTTTAGTTATATTAGATGTGGTGGGGTCCATTGAGATTAAATGAATAATTTGGAAGTATTTGTATCCACTCTTACTCAAGCTTTGATCACTTTTCACATAGTGAAGAGAGATACATACATATATAAATGTATATGGTACTAACAACACATACCTGAAAGTATTATTATATTTTGCAGTCTGTATCAAGAAACAGTCCTGATTTTCCTTTCAGATATAAGAAAAGCAAAAAAAATTAAGCTGCACATTTAACAGAATCCTAACGTTATCTGATTCACTGTAGCTGCGGTCACTATTGACCTGTTATGTCTATTCAGTATATCTGAGTTTTGAGCTAAATTGACATTAATACTACTTTAGAGGCAGAAAAACCATCACTATCTTAAATCTTTTGTTCTTTTATATATGATAGCATTCTTTCTATCTAACCATAGCTACTTCTGTAAAATATCTATCATCTAGATATATTTTCAATGTCAATAAGCTTGTCTTATAAATGGTGTTTTGTCTTGTAATCATAGCAACCCTGTCATTGTTCTCTCTTCTGTATCAGAAACACTGCGCTCCTCCGTTTTCACTTTGACATATTGATATAGATCCCCTACAGTAAATGCAGTACTGCTGCATACGAGGCTTCTAATATTTCAAATTATTCTCTCCTTGAAAACCAATGTCAGCGCTTTCATTAGACAGTGTTCTATAAGATTTTTTTTTTTTTTGCCTACTAGTTGAGCCTGGTTACTGGAAACAGTGGAGACTACATATGCAGCAAAGCGGATTTTGATTTGGTTTACATTTCAGAGGTTTTTTTGGCCTCTTGTAATAGTAGTAAAAAGAAGTTACATTCCTCTTTCACTCTATACAGTTTAAATTTAACTTCTTCCTGATATTGACTTTATGGTGGCCTTGGCCACCAAGAAGAAAGTTGGTTTAGCTCCTCTTAAGGCTCATCTCTTCCTCATCCATCTCCATGCCCCCATAAACCTGCAATATAAATCCAACTTTGACTAGATTTGGCAGAAAAATGATACTTGAAAAACAACCATTTGCTTTAACATATGTTTATTTGAAGACTTGAATAATCAGAAACTTGATTTTTTATACAATCATATAGAAATTATCAGAATTTCTAGAATTAGAATAAAATAGATTTTATTTAATTAGAATTAAAAATATGTGATAAGGATTAGTTAGCAACTATAGCTACTATAGCAACTATAGCTATAGTAGTAAGCATATTAGAGAGGATGAGTTTGAGAGTTTGAACGGCTAGTAACATCGTATAGCATCATTTTTTTTTACTGAAATAATTTTAATCTTGATGTAAGATAGCTATTGAAAAACCTACCAAATATATATTCAAAAATACATACATCATATATTCCAAATTGAGATCACATTTCTATTGTTAAAAAATACCCACAGTGACATCCATCACAGAAAGAAATTAAAGTATATGAATACTAATTGGTGTAAATGGATGACAAAATAATTTTAATGAGACTTAAAATGCTAAGACTCGCCTTAGTTCTAGAAGGTGCTTATCCACATATATAAATTTAAGTGCGAAAATAGCTTGTTTGACATTATTTCTTAAAAATACATTGTGTAGAACGAAGAGGAAACAGCTATATGATGTATTGTCTGTTTAATTTGCACAACAGGCATTGCATCCATATATACATATATATATATTTGCATATATACACATGAAAAATAGATTATCAGCTAATTGTTTAAAACAAGCAAGCAAAAAATCAACTCAAAGCACTCATTCATAAATATCACATATCCTATTTAGATATTAGGCGACTTCCAAATCTGACTCAAAATGTGTTTTTATTAGCTAGCAACATAGTATTCTTGATTTTTCTTCTGAAATCATCATTTAGATTGAAGAAAATTTAAGGCAACTGAGAGAGATCTTACAGTTACTTTAATTGGACCAAAATTACAAAATATAGTGTAGAGGTTTCAGAAGACAGCAGAGTGAGTAAATCTCTACCATAAGAGGAAAAGACAGAGCCAAACTAAATTTTTTGACATCCGTACACAAGTACTACTATTTAAAACAAAGAGCTTCAGCACACAAATAAAGCGAATAATAAATAACAAACACATGTATTTCAAATTCTATTCTAGAATTAGACTATCCTTATTCAAATTCATTCCATAGTCTTTGGCAGAGTATGATTTTCACATGTATTCAGGTGTATTTTGTGTCAGTATTACCAGGACAAAGTTTAAGCCTCACTTTAGAGAGAATATTGCCTTTCCTTCAATACAACTTTGCTACTGCTTTAAGATTTCTTATGTCTTTATGTGGGGACTTTGGGCTAAAGAAGTGCAAGGTGAAATGCTATTTTGTTCATGTGGAAAATGTGAGGCCAGTTTAGACAGATTTAAAAGAATTCCTACTCACTTAGAAAATTTTCCTATAGCTATTTTTTGTCACTGTAAGACCTCAAAAGGTGTGTACCTCTGTCACATACTGACAACCAACACATATTGAAAACAATGTAATTTTTTTGCCACTGAGAGTGGTGAAAATACCCAAGATTTTATTATGTGCACAGTTCTATCCATGTCTCTGGATGCCTGAAACATCTAAAGCTTTACACTGTTGCACATGTTCTTTCATTTGAAAGTACAATAATCTGTGGTTGTATCACCAAGTAATCACTTATAACTTATCTAGCAACCAAAAAGAAACTGCAATTCTGACAGTTCAAAACTGGTCTGCAAAGTAAAAGCATTTTTTGCAGTGATCCCAAATGGATGCTTATAAAACAGATACAGCTGTTATTTATTCTCAAAATAATGCACTCTTTTGAAGAAAGTATTTTAAATATTAACCATGTGGATTTCATTTTTTCCACCACAGTACAGTAATTTCTTCAAATATGCCAGATTTTTTTTCAGCCAAAGAATATTCACTTAACCCTCCAAATTATGATAAGATTGTTGATATGGTGATATTACAATGGAAAAGTACTAATAGTTACGACAATAAAACATCATATAGTAGAAATACTTGCAGAAAGAAAAATATGACATTAAATCATCTGTCAGAAAATGTTATTATCCACATATCTGCTAGAAAATGTAAGTTATTGTAAAACCTTTGAATTTATTTCTACCCTTTTTTGGGTTAATATTTAGTGTATTGAGTGCATTTTTTTCTCACACTACTGCAAAAAAAGCTGTAGTTTGTGCAATTCTTTCCATAAAATCGCAATGACAGCATAAGTTATTTCACAGGACTGGGTTTTCCTGGACAGTCAAAATGGTATTTTGTGTAATCACAAAATCATATACATATACATACACATATATATATCACAGAATCACAGAATGGTTGAGGTTGGAAGGGACCTCTAGAGATTATCTAACTCAACCCCCCTGCTCCAGCAGGGACACCTAGAGCACATGGCACAGGAACATATCCAGGTGGGTTTTGAATATCTTCAGAAAAGGAGACTCCACAACCTCTCTGGGCAGCCTCTTCCAGAACTCTATCACTCTCACAGGAAAGAACTTCCTCCTCATATGGAGGTGGAATGTCCTGTGTTTCAACTTACACCTGTTACCCCTCGTCCTGTTGCCGGCCACTGTGGAGAAGAGCCTGGCCCCATCCTCCCTAAAATCACCCCTGAAGTACTTGAACATGTTAATCAAATCTCCTCTCAGCCTTCTTTTCTCCAGACAGGCCCAGCTCGCTTCGTCTTTCCTCATATGACAGATGCTCCAGTCTCTTAATCATCCTTGTCGCTCTATGCTGGACCCTCTCTAGAACGTCCATGCCCCTCTTGTACTGGGGAGCCCCGAAATCAACCCAATAGTCCAGGTGCAGAGCTGAGTAGAGGGGCAGGATCCTCTCCCTCCACCTGCTGGCAATGCTCCTCCTGATGCAGGCCAGGATCCCACTGGCCTTCTTGGCCACAAGGGCACACTGCTGACTCATGGTTAACTTGTTGTCAACCAGGACTCCCAAATCTGTCTCCACGGAGCAGCTTTCCAGCAGGTCAACCCCTAATCTGTACTGGTGCTTGATGTTATTCGTCCCCAGGTGCAGGACCCTGCACTTGTCCTTGTTGAGCCTCATGAGGTGCCTCTCTGTCCAACTCTCCAACTCATCTAGGTCCCTCTCTTATTTATCATGATGCTCTGAGCTCTGCCATCCAGCCAGTTCTCAATGCACCTCACTGTCTGCTTGTCCAGTCCACACTTCCTGAGCTTCCCCACGAGGATGTTAGGGGAGACAGTGTCGAAAGCCTTGCTGAAGTCAAGGTAGGGAACATCCACTGCTTTCCCCTCATTCATCCAGCCAGTCATTCCATCATAGAAGGCTTTTAAGTTGGTTAAACACAACTTAAAGTGTTTTCTTACCAAAGAAGGAATCATACTGTTTTGAGACAGAAGTAGTATAAAAATGACTTTGAAGTAAATACATACACATACACACACATACATATGTGCACACATACATATTATATATCACAGATGAGTGAAAGTAACACTGACAAAGAATACTTTCATGCACTGTCAGTCTGTGGGTGCCAGGTACATTTTAATTTATGTAGCATGAGCCTAGAAATTTTACAATATTCATAAAGGAGTTGCAATTTGCTTTTCCTAGTGGTATACGTTTTAGTATGCTAAGTAGTGAGACATCAGCCAAAGAATTTGAAGCTGCTAAGCAATCTTGCAATCAAGGAAAAGGATATAGGGAAGTATTATTTACAGTAAGCCCTCCCTTTGACTGGGTCCAAGTTCAGTCACCTGCTCCTCTTCGAGGCACTGAAGGTTACAAGATTCTGGAAAAAGAAAAGGGTTTACCTCTACTATGATACAGTTACAAAGACAAATTTCACTTGCATTCTTTTTTGTTGTTGGTAATGGTGATCTTTTGTTTGTTTTTTGACTTCTCAGTTGATCTCAGATGAGGGAGTTATGTATCATACAGAACACCAAAAAAGACAAAGGCAGTAGAACATAAGGGTCACCTCAACTATCTTATTTCATACTCCAGTTTCTTTACAATAAGGAAGGAAATGTAGTGATTTATGATACAGATGATTGCAAACGGGTGGTGGTTTGAAGACAAAGTTTCCCTCCCAGTGGCTGTGAGGGAAGATGGGAAAAGGTTAGAATTCTGCCTTTGTATTATTTCTTGGCTTGAGTTTGACTGAGAAAAGCAAACTGACAGTTGATGAGTACTATCTGGATGATGGATTCCATCTACATGAATATTTAAAGGTAAAATTGAAACACCATCTTCTGAAACAATCTCACATTGAGTACACAACCTCTCAACTATACAAAACACAATCCTTATATCAGGCAACCTCATAATCCCCCAAAGAAAATAATTATACATACTACTTTGAAAGAATGTTTAAGGAATAGTTGCATGTTGTTCATGTTTCTCAAACTAACTTCCAACTTTTTGTGGTGAACATTATAAATCAGAAGTGGTTGTTTCTGTACAGGTCTATCACCTAACTTTATCCTTCTAAAAGCTAGACATCCACTTTAAGGTTCCTTGATTTTTTGATCAAGAGGAATTTCTACCTCTACAGAGTGGTTTGTTGTAGCTCAGGATAAAAACTTAAGACAGCTGTATGGAGTCACCCTTTACAGATATATGCATTTCTCTGTTCTTTCTTGAGGGTCATGAAGGAGGACAGAAAACTGGCAGGAACTATTAGAGAGCTCTTTAGTGTTTGAAGTCATGGAAGGTGAATTCTATATTAACTCCTTACACTATCTCTAGAGATCAAATCATTTCAGTTATCTTAGATACTTGTCTTACTGTGAAACAAACGGCCATCTTGCCATTGCTTGAGTAAGCATCTTCCTTAATAGGCTGTTGTAAGAACTATCTAAGCTGTAGAACTATCTAGGTGAGGTAAATTCTACACTAAATAGAATCTGATCATTAAGAAAGTTTGCTATATAGTAATACTCTATCCTGTGACAGATTGCAAGGAAATAAACAAAAAAGCAGCATGAGAGGGAAACTTAAAAAATAATGAGGGATCTAAAACCATAGTTCCTTCATTGAATGACAGAGAATGCCAATGGCCAACATTTTAGCCTGTCTTTAGCCCCCCAAAATTTAGGTATTTAGTCTATGTAAAGTTAGGCAGCTAGTCATTCTGGACTCCCTTGGTAACTGATGGAGAGAGAAAGACATTTCCAGAAGGTGATTTGAATGATATAGAACCTACAGTGGCATAGGATTTATTACTCCTTGGTGGATTCTTATTTTCCCTACGGTTGACACTTAAGTTTTGGAAGGCTGAAGACAGATGGGATGAATCTCACCTCAGATAACCCTAAGCAAGATAATAAGTCAAGAAGACAGAAGTACTTTCAGCAGGCAAAATAGCTATGGCTGGTAACACTTGAGCTGGAAGAAAGAAATTCAGAGAGCTTAACATGAAAGAGGTAAACATAAAAACAAATAGAAAAAAAGTAAAAACTCTATTGAGGCTAATGACAGCAAGCAAATCAACAAAAGGAGAAATTGATAGATAAGAATAAAAAAATAAAAATAGAATGGAATAAAAATAGTTAAACTAGAAGTTAATTATCTGAAACAGAAAAGATTTCTGAAAGAATGATTCTGGTGCTGATAACAAAAATATGAAATCCCTTTTGAATCAATGGTATTACATCAGTAAGCTGATTAACAAACAAATTTATCTTTTTTATAAAGGTGACCCTGAGAATTACAGATGAGTGAGACTTAATTCAGTGTCTGGGATATGAATTGAACAATGCTTATAAACAAAAAGCAGATCTATGGTTGGTGCACTGGATTTTTGTATATATAAAGTAATAAATATATATAAATATATATAAATATATATGTATAAAGTACATATATATGTATTCCCTCACAGCCTCCCAAGGATGTAAAGCAAACTTCAAACTGCCTTAAAGCTGCAGCTGAGAATTCTGCTATCTCACGAACTCAGAATCAGGTCAATAAGGATTTGATGATTCAGGAGGGCATTCTAACCCCCTAAAAATGCCACTATTTTAACACCAATTCTCAAAGGAAAGAGGAAAAAAAAAAGTAAAAAGTCACGGTCAGCTACTGCATAATCAAGTTATCTACTATATAAAACTGAGACCTTTCATTTGTCCTACAGCTTTGGCACATTTTTTCCAAAACATTCCAAAGAAAATCAATAACATATCAAGCACACAGTGATACCTGGCAGTTTAATTTCAGAAAGCCTGTAGATCAATATCTCTACAGAGGCTAGAGAGGCTTACAGTTCTTCAAAAACTAAGTGTAAGAACTAATGCAAGGGACAGTATGTATGCAAGTGTTAGTGTATGTGTATGTGAGAGAGAAACTGAGATTGACGTTTGTTATGGACACTTTCTGCAATATTGCATTTTCATCACAACCCTTACCACTCCTTTGTGAACAGGAGTTAAAGTTAGATGTTTTTCACTCCTTTGACAATTATTTGACTTAAATAGCATTAGAAGCAACTTTCTTCTATACTTAAGAATGAAGAGCAAAGTGCATTTGTGAATTCTGGCCATTAGCTGCATCAAAAAATCTATAGGTAAAACATAAAAGCAAACAAACATATAAAAGTTCCAGTAGGCAAATTCTAAGTCTTATTCAAAAAGTTTACTGAGAGACAAGTATAAGTAAACAAATCAGTGCAACATGTCAGAACAACCAGTCTTCTACTAATTTAATAGGGAACTTATTAGCACACATTGCTTTTGTCATAGAATGTGCTCGGAAGTCAATTTAGTTTTAAGACTACACTGTCTGCCCACTTTGTGTGTATGTGTGTGAGTGTTTGTGTTACAAAATTAAGACCTAAACCTGTATTGATAGCTTGGTTTAGATTTCTCTCAGCTTTCTTTAGATATTTACTATATAGTCAATGGAGAAAAAAGGGTAGCTTTAAGTCATAGTTAGTTAATCTTGTGATTTTAGACCTCTGTGTCAGAATTGAGTGAGATAAATAGCTTCTTGTTTTTTTTTTTTTTTGTCTATGTCTTTCCATTGACTAGGTAGGAAATGTACCTGTGATTTGGATGTCTAATCACTGAAACCTACTTCTTGAGTCACTCTTTTGCTCCTAACAAAACAAGTCTATAATAGAACAACTGAATAACATACTTAACAAAATATAATCTTGAATAATTTTATGCCTTTCTAAATTTTAAAGATAGAGTATAAGAAATCTACTATAGGTCCTGCACTATTACACTTCATTTTTATATGAATTTTGATTCTATTATAGAGTTATTATGGAGCTTGTAGTACAAAAAAAAATCAAATGAAAAGTCAATGAAAAATTTTTAAACTATTTCTGGTTGTTTAAAATTGTTTATTTCTAGAAGTGGAGGATCATATATCATCTCATCTTGATTTCAGGAATATAGCCGCCTTCTTACCTTGGATATGTTCAAAGGGTGTTCTCCAAAGGTCCTGCCATCTGAGAAAGTAGCTTAAGTGCTGAGAGCAAGAAATCATAATGCTCTAAATGTTGCAGTCACCTCACCACCTGCTTATTCTTAAATAGATGAGAAATCTCTTTGACTTTACGGAGCAGATTATTAATTCATCGGTAAGTGCTTGTCTAGACTGAGTCATAATACATTTCAAGGAGTACCTAATATCCCTATCATTTGTCAGGAGAAATCAGAGTCAAGTTCAAGCATTCCTGACTCCAGTGTTCATAAGTAAGTTGTCTGGTATGGGGTATGGTATTCACTGAATAAGTGTGCGGAGACTGATTCACTAGGAGAAAAGAGAGCTGGTCATAGGTAGCTCCATATAATTGCTTCTTTCATTTCCTCCTCTTGCTACAGAGAGATCTGCTAACTGTATTACTCACTGTTAAAATAGCTCCTCAGTCATGCAAGAAACATCTTGTGTGACTTCACATTCAGGGAAGCAGTCTAACCCATAACTCTAAACAAGCAAAGGGAAGACTTCAAAGTCACCAGAGCTGTGATATCTTCTTCAGCAAACTGTGCTGAAGTGATACCCAATGAGCACTGGGCTCAAAATCCTTTTTGTGTGGAAAATTCCCCATAATCACTATTAAAATAGATATTTCTGTGGAACAATATTTTCCTAAAATATCACCACAGTTTTCATGATTAATGCAAGTAGCACCCAGTGTACCTTTGATTTCTAAAAAGATAAAATACGTACTCTCCAAATCTTGAACTGAGACCTCTTCTTACTTTCTTACCTATTTCACTTAGGTAAGCACTTTTCTTTGCAGCTCAACCCTGACCTGAGATCAGCGTGCACAAACACCTTGTGAACTTTTTCAAGTATCAATGAAGTTATAAGTCACAAACTTGCAATCAATCACACATCCACTAATACTTACACTCAGTTATGCATCAACCTTGAATTATATATAAAGCCTCAGGTTTGCTGTTCATAGTGGCATAGAATTATGTAATTTGTGAAGAACATCCCAACATTAATCACTTGCATGGATATTCTGTTTTACATCAGCTAACTGTATGTAGTTCCCAAAACGCACTTTACTAGCTGTAGGGAGTATATAACTTTATTAGCTGCGGCAATACTGATTGCCCTATTCTCTCTGGAAACCCCATTAAACTCTTCAAAAGCCTGTAAAATTCTTAGCATTCCATGTGCTCAAATCAAAAAAACTTATGAAGTGTTAGATGAGTTGAGAAGATAAAGGTGTTGGGCTATTAGTGGCTTCAGAATGTACTCTGACTATTACCAAGATTTTTTAAATATATTTATATGCATGTATATGTATGTGTTTGTATGTTAACTTTAAATTAACAGTCTTTTTTCAATGATTAGCCCATTTATAACAGAACTTGTTAAACTTTGCAGTAGACTGGAACCAATTAATGGAATAACTCCTAATTTCATATGTCTGACTCCAAAAGTCCCTTGTTTCTCTGCCTTAAGTGTTGTGAAAATCAGGCAAGTATAAAAAAATAGCTTTTTTATTGGAAAGAGTAGCGAATAAGATTTACAGAAGTGTAAGGCTATTGTTTGAACTCTAAAAATAATGTTATAACATAATTCAAGAATAATGGAAATTAGATGTGGAAAAGTCCATTCCATTTTCTCTTCTCCCATTTTTCTTGGTGTTGATTGCTCTTTAAGAGTTGTCTACAGGCTGTGTATTAAAATAAAAACTCATTACTGGAAGACATTAACTTTCAGGTTTGAGTATTTGTTTTGATTTCATTCAGCATGACCCACTTGTACATAATCTTTGTCTCTCTCCTTTCTGAGCCCTGACTTCCAAGAGGATAAAACTCATGCACCAGGTAAAAAATGTCTAGCATTCTCATAAACAAGCTCAGGTAAGTGTAAGAAGTGAGATGGACTGGGAACTGGCTGAATGGCAAAGCTCAGAGGAGGTATTTATCTAGCAGTGTCCCCAGGAGACAGTACAGGGCCCAGTATTGTTTAAATTATTCAGTGACCTGCATGAAGGGATAGAATGCATTCGCAGCAAGCTTGCTGTTGATACAAAACAGGGAAGAGTGGATGTTGGACCAAAGGGATGGGATGCCTTGACATTCTGTAGGGCTGATTAAGAGCCGATTAAGGGACTAGAGCATCTCTCCTAGGAAGAGAGGGTGAGGTATATGGACCTGCCCAATCTGGAGAAGATACAGCTGAGAGGGGATCTTAAGGGAGGGTATCAAAAGGACAGGGCCAGAATCTGTCCAGCAACAGGACAAGAGGCAACGCCCATAAACTGAAACACAGGAAGTTCCACCTGAATCTGAGGAAAAATTTATTGACTATGAAGATGACAGAACACTGGCACAGGCTGCCCAGAGAGACTGTGGAGTCTCCTTCCCTGGAGATTTCTAAACCCATCTGGACATCATCCTATGCAATGGGCTCTAGGTGACTCTGCTTGTGCAGGGGGCCTGGATTAGATGATCTCCAAAGGACCCTTCCGACCTTAATCATTCTGTGCGATTCTGTGCATATCTGGTAGGCGGACATGTGGGGAGATGCCTCACCCTCATTCCCTCTGACACAGGCACCCAACACCTGTGCATCAACACTGGCACATGTGGATCACAGTAGACTGGTTGGTGATATAAGGAGAGCTCCTGGCCAGGTCCCACATCTCCTCGGGTGACAGAGGAGGTGGGAGGTACCAAGTGTGTCTGCTCCGTGGTTGCAGCCTGTGACGTGGAGCAGCCCTTTTGGATCTCCGGTACCTCTGGTGGTGGTGACAGCTCGGAGTCAGTGGCTCTGAGTCCAGTCATAGCCATGCTCCACCAGGCAGGGATGAGCAATGACCCCCCCTCCCCCAAAGTCTGTCTGCTTCCAGCTGCCAGAGAGGCACTGGAGAGTGGAAATGGAGCTGGAGAGACGACAGGCTGCTCGCTGGACAGTAGTATTTCCTTGGAGCTTCTCCAGGTGGGTGGTGGAGCTGCCCAAGCAGGAGGACCTGGATTGGGTGCCGGGTGAGACACCAGCCCAGCGGCTCAGGAACACCTGGCGGAGGGGCCTGACTTGCGGCCTGCGGGACCTGGGCAGTTCATGCAGGGGTAAGAAAGTGCCTGCTTGGCCAAAGACCCTCTGCTGCAAATGCAACTTGTGCCAGGCAGGTGGGCACCGGTGCTCATGGCTGGGCCTTGGGCTTTCCTTGCAGTGCCAGCTTTCCGGTCTTGCTTCAGCAAGAGAAGGTGCCAGGAGACCCAGGCACCCGAGGACACCGTGGAGGATGTGGTCCTTGAACAGAAGCAAAAGGAGAGTGGCACTATTGCCTCCAATCCAGCTAGTGGCTGGGACCTGGTGAGCAAGGGACAGCTCCTGGGACACAGCTGTCAGCAGCCACAGCCAGGACGCCCTCCCAAAGATGTCATCCAGATCCCTTCCCTCCATAGCTGCTTCGTGGACTTTCTCAGACATTCTCTTTCTCATCTTGTCCTCAAAGGTTGAAAAGAACTTCGACGTAGGGCTCCTCAGTGTGGAGGCGCCTGAGACGCCTCCTGATGAAGAAGAGCCTGAGATGGGTAAGCACTGAGTTGCCCAAGTGCACAGAGAACAGGGCTGGCAGGACACGGACATGCTGGGGTGCAGGGCTAAGCCAAACAGCTGCCTGCAAAGGGCATCTGCTCCGGGAGAGGCCAGGAGAGCTGGGGGAAGCTGGAACAGCTTTGCTAGGAAGCAAGGTTGTCCCGGCAGAGGGATCAGCAGCGGAAGCTCTCTGGGGCCTCAGCAAGGTTGTGCTGGCCCGCTGCTTGGGTTTTCCTGCCTGCTCCAGCGGTTTGGGAGAGCTGTGGCACTGGAGGGCACGGCACAGGCAAGGGCCATGCTTGGCAGGAGCAGCGCTGAGTCGTTCTCTCCTCTTCCCGCATCTTGTTCCCGGTTGCCATGACAGAGTAGAACCTCTTGCAGCAGAAGGGCAGCCCATCGAGCCCAGCTGCGATGAGGTCATCGATGCAGCGATCCGATACATCTGTAAATATGTGAAGGACCTGGCTGTGTACACCAACCTGGCCAGGTAGGCAGGCCAGGGTGGAGGGTGAGGGCTGGAGCCTAGCAGGGAACGGGCCAAGCAACAGGGGCTATTGGGGTAAAAGAGGGGCTGGAAGAACAGCGACCAGGTCTGTGGCCCTCCTGCTCTCCTGGAGGTCTGTGTCAGAGGCATCCCAATCACCAGGGCACTTCTGGTAGGTTTGAGGTCTCTTTCCACCTTCTGCCTTTCCTTCCAGAACTGGAGCTTGCTGAGCAGCTCCAAGCAATGGTCAGTCATTTCAAAAAGACTGGCGTTGAAGGGGTAAGCGACTGGAGACTTTTGGGGAGCCCCAAAGCTCTGCTCTCCACGGGTCATGTTCAGTCTCAGCAGTGGTTGGTTTCTCATTTTCAGGGATCTGAGCCACCTCTGAAGACTCCTATGGCCATGCAAGAGTTGGGGGGGTCTACGAAGCAAGGCCCTCAACAACATGACCTGCAGCAGGATTGCCTCCAGGTAGGAGAGCTGCCCCAGGCAGACTCACCCCCGCAATCGCACTGTGGTGGTCCTGCTCACACAGGGGCCTCATTCAGAGTTAGAGCGGCGCTGGGCAGCAGGCAGCCATGCTGGACATCTTCCTGCTCCCTGGGAGCGTCTCTTTCCAGCCATGCTCAGCCTTGGTCTCTTTCTCTTTCCTGCTCCAGGCTCTTGAGCAAACAGCAGTGCCAGGAGGCTGAAAGGCAGCTGGTAAAGACCAAGGGTTCTCCACGTTTGCCGGCTGGGTGCTCCCCTTCCTATTCACTCTTGCTCTTCGTGGGGAATCCTCACTCATCTGCCTCACTCTTCTGCTCTGGCAGCAAAAAGAAAAGGCAGAGCTCTTCTTCCTGCTGTGCAAGGAGGAGGAAGAGCCAGTGGAGGAAGAGGCCCCAAATGCCTCTGCCAGCTGTGACGGCCATTGCGGATGGGGCATGGAGCTGAGGAGACGGTGAGAGCAGAGCTACTCTGCCCGGGCATTGCCTAGTTCTGACAGAAGCCTGGGCTGTCCTGTCATGGCAGTGAGGGCCAGGGACGGATGCCCTGCTGCTTGCAGTGCAGAGGGCTAGGAAGAGCACAGGGAGCTGAGTGCGTGGGCAGAGAGCTCATACTTCTTCCCTCTGAGCTCTTCTCCTCCTCTCTCCTCCTGCAGCCTGCACAGGAAATGTCAATGCCTGCAGCTGGCAGCAAGGAGGAGGTTTCCTGCCAGGTGGCAGGAACCAAACAACAAAGTTACCATGGGTAAGGAAAGGGGAGAGGTGGGATGGGCAGCAGCCACACTGACAGCATGCTGAACACCAAGATGTGGAGCAATTGGACAGCCTGTTCCAGAGTTGCTAATGGTGAAGATCCCCTATCTCTGTTCAACGCTTGGCTACACTCTTGCTGCCAGTTTGTAAAAAGTGACTGGTCCCACCTTGGTGCCAGGGTGGCCATGGACCTCAGGAATAGCCCGCTGGCCACTCTCTCCAGCCAACTGGACATTATGCCCTGAGAAGGCAGAGCAGAAGCCAGACCTCGACCATTGGGTGATTCTGCGATTCTATAAAAATAACGACAGTATGGTCTGTTCATTTTCCATCAGGCCTGGATCTAGGGCCTCATCAGTGAATGCACCTGTTGCTCCACCTGAACACAACAGCTATACATGCAGCTTGATACAAATCTGCTGTGAAGTGCAAGAAAGGGGAAGAATTACATGAAAGAGGGAGTGTTCAAATCCCTCCCAGGCAGGCACACAAATATATTGTCACAGAAGCTAACATTAATCCAGCCACTATTCTGCACTCAAAATTTACCAACTAGGAAGCTAAAACAGAGATATTAGGAAACAAAAGGTGTCTCAGATATGGAAGAACAGATTGCTTTCCTGAAACCTGAATCAAAACAGACAGATAATCAAAAAACAGAGTGACAAAGCAAATAGAGCTATTGGATGACAAATTGGAGGAACACAAGAACTAAGGGGGGAAAAAATCTGAGACTGATAGAACTCTCCAAACACATGGAAGGAAGCACACCATGTCTGTCTGAGCAATGTATTCCTGCCCTGCTTAAAATAGAGGAAAAGTCATGAATGGTTTGAAGGCACAGAAATTTTGTAATTGCCAAATAGAATACACAGAACATTTGTTATAGTATCCTAGTTAAAACAGAGAATAATGAAAAAGAATTAATAACCAGGACCCAAAATGTAGAAATAATAAATTGTTGAGATTTAACTGGATTACTCAAGTTATGACTAGTCTTTAACATTCTGCACCTGATTTCCAGTTCTAACTGGCTATGAATTAGCAAAATCCACCAGTCTACCTTCATTAAAAAGAAGTATTTAAAAAAAACTGATTAAATATAAGTTAAATATTTATCTAATGACATATAAATTTATATGCTGCAGTATATATATTAAAAATACAGTACAGCTACACTAGCTACTAAAATTATATATATCATCTTGTAGGTTTAAAGTATTTTAATACAATATATAATTTAATACAATACAACAATTTTTAAATTGTTTATTTAAAACACATTTAATCTTGATAATAATATGCAGTATGTCTTTGCACTTCACTTTACACCACCCAGATAAGTGTTAAATCCAAAAGTAACTAAAAAGATTTTTTAAAAGTATCCTGAATGCAACATATTCGTGAAACCTTTAAAGAACATGAACAAACAAACAAAATCCGCAAACCCCACAAAATTGCAGGAAACTGATTTACTTAAAAAACAGTCCACCCTTCTGTTTGTATAATAAACATCAATATTTATCAATCCTAAGAAATATATAGTCCTTTTATTGCTGAGCCATGTACAAACTATGACACAACATGGTGCTAAGCACAAAGGGAGAAAAGGTCTGTCTTGTTGACATGGAATCAGAAGACTCATATGATAACTCTTTGACTAAGCCCAGTCTTAACTTTGCTTTCACCTTGTCTTTACTCCTTTGAATTAAAAGAAGTGTCTATGTGAGCTAATACACATCTCTGTGGGCAGACAGAGAGCTATGTGTACTTCTGCACAGTGTTTTTTTTCAGTTAGGTTAGGTTTTACTTTGATTTTGTTCAAAGCACAGCCAAATGCAAGAAAGATCTGTGCAAGATGGAATGTAAATGCGTGTGATATAGTGGTCTGCCAGTAATAATAAAGCCAGAGATGAGGCTGGGTGTGTGAGCTTAGGATCAGTGAAACTTTAGTGCAGCCACAATGATTCTAGTTTGAACAGGACTTCAGTTAAATCAGCCATGAAAACACGAGGGCTCATTCCTGCCCTTGGAAGACTATGTAGACAATGTCATCCACTCTCCTTGCACGCACTCAGCACAGCTCAGCTCGCTGTGTATTTCAGAAAAGCTATAAACAACTTAGAAAAGCATAAGGAAAGATGAGGCATAATCATGTAGCCTTGCAATCTAGTGAATCAGGGCAGGAAAGAAACATAGGAGGAAAAAATCTCCAGTCTTAAAGCTCTTAGAAAAATCTGAAAAATATGACTACT
Source organism: Tinamus guttatus (assembly GCF_000705375.1). The sequence continues at coordinate 155,977 of NW_010589204.1, read as the reverse complement.
AATTTAAGGAAGTAACATAAAATAAAATAAAACAAGGAGCAGCTTTTCAAAAGTCTTTAACATTTTGTTCATGGTTCATGCTGACAGAAGGAATAAAGAGGAGAAAGGCTAAAATTTTTCAATTGGAACACATCCCACACTCCCTTTCCAGTAACAGCTACTATTTCATGATCTTAGAAATGTGCACGTTAAGAGACGGTAAGAAACTGGTAAGGGAATAAACTAGTAAACTATCTACAGTGTTATTATCTGACTCTATTAACAGCTCTGAATTAATTTAAGATCCAGTGTCAGCCACGCTTAAGGAAGAAAACATAAGTCTATGAGGAACTTCTGCATTCTCCAGCTTCTTGTTGGACTTAATAAAATTATAAGATCTGAATGAATAGCCTGCCAGTGAATCATTTACTCTATTTTCAGTCTGTCCTCGTGGGCTGATGAAGTGAACATAATTTTCGAAAGCTGCAGTTTGATTTTTACAAGTTAGACCAATAAACGCTATCGATGTCAACATGAGAGGCTGGGGTGCTTCTACTGCCTAATGTAAATGGATTAAAATCATATTTAGAAATTAGTTTTAAAAGGTAAGTAACAGTTCTCCACAAATGTAATTCAAGTGCAGATCTTTTCTGTATATGATTATTAATTATTTTACAGAGCTCAGAAGTATGAAGTGCCTTAGAGGAAACAACAAGCTATTCCCTCCCAGGATTGAGTGCTGAGCATAGAAAGCAGTTTCCAGCTAAAATTCCCTTCCATTGCTCACCAGAGACTGGTTGCTAACATTACTCCACTACTCATAGATCCCTGATGCAACATACCCTACAGAGGAAATTGCTTAATTCAGAACATACTTAATTCCTATACATGCTAATCTTTCAAGACCAGGAATAATGAAAACAGCAGAATTAATGCTTTCTAACCTTGAACAGGCTTAAATTTCTCATTTATAAAGCCAACAATAAAGTTTGCTTTTCTCCATGTTATTCAAAGAGTAGATAATATTACATAGAATGCAAGGGTACATCTTTTCTGCATTTTTTTTAGATTACTTTTCTAATTCTCATTTTGTTTTTGTTTCTTTTTCCTTCATCTACTTTTTTCAGTCCTTTTTCTAACTAGCTTATTTTCATATAGTTGTTACCTTTCAGACTTCCAGCTTACTTTCATTTCCATCTGTTTCTGTATCTACCCCTATATTCTGTCTTTTTACACACCATATTCTTAAACTTCTTATCAGATTTTTCCTTCCATTCCTTCCTATCTAGTCTTTTACAGCACAGAAAAGTGTTTTCTTCACTTCGGAATTTTTTTCTCTAAAACCCGACTCATCTTTACAGCCAGTCCATATATTTTTCTAAAGAAACTTTTGCTTCTCACACTATAGCTTGAAAAAGCTCTTCTATAAAAGCAGTATCTCAATTTTTTTTTCAAGTTGGTGTCTTTCCAGTATATTACCTCACTATGAGTACTACCAGTGCTGTATTCCTCTGTTCCTCCATTTCTTCTTATCCTTTTTCTTCTATGGAGGTCGTATTTGCCTTCTTCCCAAGTCCTTTTTCTTCCCATGGAATCTCATCTCTTCTGGCAATTCTTAGCTGTCCTCACTGATTTTTCTCTTTGTCTCCATTTCTACAGAATTTTGTTAACCAGTAGCTGTCCCTCCCACATATTGTTCCTCTGCTCAGTGATTCTTGATGGCAGGCTATGTCTTCTCAACACTTTCCCCACTCTCCCTCCCCCTTACAATGGTCAACTGCTTCAGAGAAGTCAGCATACTTATTGGCAGTGGAGTGTGAAGCAGCCATTGCTAGACTTTTCTCATGCTATGTCTCTCCCATAGACGTTTCTATGATATATTCCTCCGAGAGACCCTCTCCCTCCCCCTTGGCATAAAATTGCAAAAACTAAATATAGTTCTTACTTTCCTGAATGTGACAAGGATGGGGATAAAAGTGCAGAAGCAAACAAAGAGACTAGGTATAAACACTTCTGGACGAAGTTATTTGGTATTTTAAGTGTCTTTATGCCACTACTTTCTTTAGATAAGGAATGGTAATCATTAAATATCAAAACAACTCTCCTGTATGAAAAAATAAAATTACTCTAAGAAATTAATCATTAGCCGTGTCTAAAGTATAAGCCTATCAGTTGTGTTATATAACTAAATAGACATTTATAGATATTCTCTGGCCTGCAGAAGATAGACTAAGCTTTAGGAAGACTAAAGCTTCCAAACTCAAAGGCAGACTATGCCTGAGCTAATGTTGCAAAAGAAAAAAATAGAAGAAAAAAGAAAGAAAAAAATAGAAAGCAGAGGCATTCTCTGCAGAGACAGACAGCAGAAAGCAGTCAGTCATTGCTCATGATAATTTTTGTCATCCATCTTTCAAAAATGCTGTTTTTTGCTGCTTACAAACTTTGCATTCACTGCTGCATTCCAGCAATTCCCCAAGCAATTCAATATTCAAAAACATACACCTCTAATACTAAGTAATTTGTTTCACTTTTGCATAATAATCACTTTTGTCTTTATGGCTTATGATGTCTCATTTGTGCATTTTCATTAAAGAATGGTACTTTAAAATATCATGAAAATATGCAGCAGTCAGAAGATGGAACTCTTGGTGGTTATGAATGAATTATTTGCAAGCGTGTTTCCAGCATCATAAACATACCCAGCCACAGTAATGAGAGCAGAATGATGCTAGCTTCATGGTTGAAGAAAAGTCATGGTTATACTCATGAAGAAAGTCATGGTTATACTCATGACCATATCCTGAAGAACAGCTGCTACATACTGGCATTGGATAAATGTCTAATTGGTATATTTTCCACATACAAATTACCTCACTGGTTAGTATATATATTCAACTAAATAATGGTTACAAACTGCATAATTAACTTTGCCGTCGTGATAGAATGACCCTTCTATAGGATAAGGTTGTCTTTATCACATCCTATGATGCAATAGCAATACCTGTTAGTTTGCCTGTTTTATGACAGAAAATGAAAAGCAGACAGGAGAGAGAAGTTTGGTGTCTGTAACTGCATAAAAGGGCTATGCTAACTATGAGTGCACCATTTAAAATATTGCGGATATGTGATTAAAGAATGGGTTGAAGCACACTGAAAAAATGTTTGCAAGTCAGTTACACACAGATTGAGATGCTCAAAGTATATAATTTCAGCATCAAAAAAATATGCATCTGGTGAAGATGGTGTGTAAGCTAATTTACTGCACCTGAGAATGCCTAAAAACTCACATCTGCCTATCTTTTTTTTTAAAAAAAATATAGAAAATACATAAAGTGTGAAGAACATAAAGAACTCAAAGAAATTGTGAACTTGCAAAATACAGAAGTAAGAAAAACACAATGGATAGGGCCTTGTTACTCCTAAGAGAAATAAACAGGAAAATGCTAAAAGTAAGTAAAATGTCAACTGGGAGATCAATGAAAAATTGCTATTAAATAAAGCACGGGAGAAACAAAAATACGGAACAGAAGATTCACCACGGAGAAAGCTGTATATACTCTTGTATGTTCTGTCATGACTTTGATTTTAGAAGTTTCAAATGTCTCAAACCTGTTTCCTATAGAAAAAAAGTCCTATAGAATATAAGTTTGGATTTCATTTCATTGCAAAATGAAAATTGAAAAATTAAAAATTAAATGAAAATGGCAAATTATTGACTCACATCACACAGTTCAATGCATGAACAAAGGCCATTCAACAATGTGACGTCTTAGAGGATTAATTACTTTTTCAGTTTTTTACTTTTTTTTTTTGGATAATATGCAAAGACAGCATATTATCCAAAGTGTTATTTTTCCTAGGTTTTATAACATCATTGCTCACTAAGAAGGATGACCATCTGAGCAACAGAGATTTACAGAACTGTGTAAGAAAGCCATGAAAGGTCTTAGTGCGCCTATCAAAGCCTAGATGAGTTATGCAACAGCCTTTCATTAATGTTAATCCAAGTTTTTCATATAAATCCACTCCTCCTCAGTGGGAAGTGGACCCCAAAGTGTTTAATTAATCTGTTGCCTATACCTCTCACTATGGAAATAATCTAAATAATGCATAAGGACAAAGTATTAGGTAGCATTCTACAGTTGCAACATGATTAATTTTAATGTCTAAGCCCCTAAACATTAAGTTGAATGTTAATTTGATGGCAGAATCTGGAATGGGGCCAGTACAGAGACCATGTATTTTCTGCCACATTTTCAATGTTGCAAGAAAGAGATAATAATATAACTTTGGTTGCTATTTATGCATACAATGTGTGAAGGGTAGGATCCTGGAATTGTATATACACTTTTGAACAAAAGAGCGCAATTTTAGATCCTCCTCATTCTATTTGATAAGGAAACTTCAGTTTTATGCCGTTTCTAGTGTGGTCCATAAGGAAATGTTTCATACATGCAGAATATATGTATTTGCAAATATTACTCATGGAGTAAAAAGGGAAAAAGTCTGTCTAGCTAATGGCTGGTCTGTTAAAAGATACGAAAATTATTCAGGGTGCAACAGTCATATGACCATTTGATGTCACAGACAAAGTTTATGTAAGTGTTGCTATGACAATCTGATCCATTCATTTGCATCAATGTAAATTATCACTTATTTTCAGTTGACAGTAAGGATTATGTGACAATATGAGAACAATGCTGAAATGACCAAACAACCTATTGTACTTAATTTCCATTCCCATTAGAAGTCAACATCACTGACTGAGTGATGAAGTATGCATTACCATAGATGCGGAAGTGCCCAGGGCAGCTGCGTTTGAACACAATTTGCTTTGTATATTTGTGCTCCATATACTCATAATTAAAATGACAAGCTGAAGTTTTCATATAAGGAAAGAAAACACTAAACCTCTCAATCTGCCTTTCAGTTAAGACTGGCAAAAAGGCAATAGTTGTTAGGGGAATTAAAAAGGAAAAAAAAAACACACCAAAAATAAGTACTCTCATAGAAACAGTAGTTGGCATATCAGTCAGACCACTGGATACATGCCAGTCCCATTTGCAACAGATCTGCTACACACAGTGCTGATCCCAGGCCAAATTCAACAGTGGGTCTAGATGATGTGCTGCCACAAGCGCCCCAATCAACACCCTCTTCTCCAGCCTGTCTGGGGTCACTGCACATTCCTGATGCAT
>NW_010589204.1:126465-150783 GCF_000705375.1 Tinamus guttatus | reverse complement strand
GAGCAGTGCCTACAGCTGGAAGGTGAAAAATATGAAAAATGCTCTGGTCCATTCAGCACCGGAGGCTAATAGTGGCACCTCATAAAGTGAAGCAGAGGGATAGCCCTTTTCTGAACTTGGCGTATGATGACCTCCCAAAATCCCTAGCCCTCCTGTTGCAAGGTTTTTGATGTCTTTTTGTCACCAGAGACCTGGGAGGATTCAAAAAAAAACAAAAAAAAAAAACAACAAAAAAAAACAAATAAAACTAAGATAGAAACAGGTACAGCAAGTAGGATGCTTGCTATATTTATTTGTCTGCAATTTGCCATCTGTTATAGTCACTTAAAAAAGTGCAACTCCCTGAGAGGAGCAAGGAGCACTCATTCTGCCTAAGCTCTTTAATTTATTTGTTCCAGTTTATCTTGACATCCTTTTTGGTGGTTTGTGCGTTCATTTTAAGAAAAGCTTGCAGGCTTCATTCCCTTGCAGAAAACTAATGAAGTAAGGAGCCATTTTAGGTGAATTAGTAGGAGGTTACCAGAACCAGCTGTGCAAGGGAGACAGATTATAGGATGTTGTTTTGTACCTGCCTTGTGCCACAATGTCCTGTGCAAATGCAATTCTATCATTATCACAGTGAATTTGCCCATGGACATTACTAAATTGTGTTGCCTCGTGCCACACATACATAGGAGGAAATAAAAAAATCACTGTGTAACACAAAAATGCATCCCCTCTCTCCTCAGTAATATACCACAGATGTTTCAGAAAACAAAGTGATTTTCCTCAACAGGTCATACACGAAATATGTAAAATGAAAGTCGTTGCTGGTAAATAAGTTGTCTGTTCCACAGAAACTATTTTCTTTTTCCCTTTCCCTGTGGCTCTCGCTTCACTGTAGAAAGGGATACTGTCAGTTTATGTTATGCTTCTGCCTAAGTCAGACTGTCGGGCTTTGTATACCACATACACTAACTACAAAGACTGCAATTGAAAAAAAGTTAGCAGGAAATAAACATTTTCTTTCACTGTTTCAGAGAGTTAAGTCTTTGTATGTGACAGTATACTTAGCAGGTTTTATTGCTGGAATTGTTAAGAGCTATCAGCTGGAAAACACATTTTTAAGAAACCCACAATATTAACAGAGTCTATTGTTAAGATAATGTGTTTCTTTTCAGTAAGCCATTAAAAAATTACCTGCTTGAGTAGTGTCCCATGGATTAATAAATAAAATAAAATGAAATAAATCTACAAAAAGAAAATTTTCTGCAGAAAGACTGTCTGGCTGCTTTTTTTTTTCTTTCTTTCTTTTTAGACTACAGTTTGTTAACTTTGTCCTTTTTCTCCTGTGGCCCACAATTATGGGTGATAGGCTATAATTCAAGGAATGCTGGTATGGCAAGAACTGCTTGTTTTAAGACTCTGCATTCTCTGAGAATGGACAGTCTATTCACTTATCAGTCATTGTTGCACCTTTTACAAAACACACTCCTTTGAAATACACAGTGCATAGAAGGCAGTTGATAAAAGCCACAGCTATTTGAAAAGGTGCAATCGTCAAATCCCTTTAGAGTTACTAGTATAGCAGCCTCTTTGTACTTGCAGCACAACAGACTTATCTTGATAATAACCTTCCATGACAGTTCGAGTCTGTGCACAAACCTCAGTCTCTAAGACATTTTACACACGTTCAAGTTGTCTTCCCAGATGGACTAACTCTATCTAAGTCCTGCTATAAATACAGCCTCATTCTGTTTATTGAGACCTGCTTTCATACAAGACAACAAAATAGTGGAGACGCTTATAAATATCCACCCCATTACTTTAGTTATTCTTACCCCAAGGTAGAAGACAACCAAACTCTTAGGAATGACACAGCATATAATCAAAAACTGAAATAGAAATTAAGCATACACCCAGATGTTGTTGTTTTAGCTTTCAAGGTTTTCTTTCTACAGTAGTGACTGAAGTTTCTGTGTTGAAAAATAGTTAATAATGGATAGAATAGAATAGGAGAACAATGTTAGATAAAATAATTTCACCTGTGTCAGCCCTTTATCAGAAAGAACATCTTTCTCATATAGTCCCAACAAGCATCCCAAAAGGAAACAGAAAATGACCCGGGGTCCTTTTCTGAACTTGGATTCAGGCTTCAGTCTGACAAACTGGGTTGACATTCCAGTACTGTTTCCTTCTGACCTCCAGATACGAAATCTAAGATTTAGTAGATTTGTGTAGTATAAAGACTTGTAACTGTCTGGTTGTCACAGAGAATTATATAATTGATTTTTTTTAGCTTCCTAAAATCCTTTGATCAAGAATTAGGTAATTAAATTACCACCGGTTCTGTATATTGTTGAACAAACTTTCATCTTTTACGTTGTCCAATTAAAACAATATTCCTCTTGCACCTGAACAAATATTTCTTACTCATTTGAATTCTTTACTTACAAGATCTTTGGCTATGCAATTCATCTTTTTAATCATTTGAAACTCAGCCATTTTTAGGTAATGAAGTTGTATCTTTCACATTTACTTTGTAATTAGGTCTTCAAACATACAAATAGTTGTACAAACTCTGAAAGTCCAAGCCCGATTCAGCTGAAAGCACTATTTTTTTCCTGCATTCTGAGATTTTAATATATATTATGTTTTTTTTTTTAATACAAACAATCAGTAACACATTCACAGATATTTTGGTACATACTCTACTTCTCTGATAAATTAATGTCCACTAATACACAAAAAAATGCGAGAACGTACATGTACACTGTTACGTATTTTTGTGATGGAAAATACTATTATTCGACCTCTTATGAAAATTACCATGCATAATACATTTACCTCTGTCTCCAGGATAGAATCATATTTTGCTATTTAAGAGATCAGTCATTAAATATATCTACTCCAAATAATTAGGGAAGAAGTTCCCTTTTTGGAATTACATTTTGATAGAAATATCACCACAGATTAAATCAAAGTTAGAATACATGTGTTTATTGATTTTTTTCTTTGCCATGAAAGTAGCTGGAAAAAAAAGAGGTTCATACAATGTGACGGAATTTTTTGCAGACTCCAGCAAATGTATCATAGACCGCAACTAATCAATCTCTCTTTCTTCGCAGTACAAAGCCAAATCAGAAAAGCTGTCTCTTTTAATCAAAAATATGAAAGGCTGTCACTGAACTGGACTTGAGCAGGTAGGATTGAGACTCATGCCAGTGACCTCAAGTGCACAGAGTGATGCTAAAAATACCGAAAACTGTTTACACGGTGAAAGTGCTAGAATACATAGCACTTTATGCAATTACCAAATATTTACAGGCTCTGGAGATTTAAATAGTACAGAGTTCATCTTCTTTGCCAAGTTGAAAGCATCAAGTGGTATGTCATGTAACTTTTGTAATGTAATTATCTCTAGACCCACTTTGACAGTTCTGCTGGTAAGGTTGTAATTATTGCACTCGCTGACAGAGGCAATGTGCATTGGCATTCATGGCCAGAATCCTTAAACTGGCCTCCTGGTTTGATCAGTATTGAAAGAAAGAAAATATAACATTCTTTTTGGAATGAAGAATATCAAACCAGATTAATTTTTCATTCAAAAAATGAAGTAAAATAGTGCCATATAACATATTTAAATATCTATAGTAAGTTTATTAGCTTATAAATGATTTTACAATGACTTAATACAAGAATCACAGTTTAAATATGAGGAGATTCAAAATTATGAAGACTGTGATGATACTACTTCATTTTATATAACACTTTTTTGAAGAATTCATTCATGAAGATTTTCCAGTATTTATAAAGAGCTCATTGCATGAGAAGTACTTCTTTCTTGCCTGCCACTTCTTTTACTATGAAGAAAAAGCCTGATTTAAAAAGCAATCAGAAAGCGTAAAAGAAAAGAATGAAATTCTATCACCAGGGTCACCAAGAACACCAACCACTTTGAAGAGAGCTATGCGTACTCTGGAAAAAAAAAATAAAAGAAAATGTACAAAGTACTTCCAGACGTGAAAGGATAGAGAGTTTTAGTGATGCAACAGCAGGAAGGCGATTAAGGAAATCCAGAATATCTGTAAAGGAAAAGGAGAAGGGAACTACACAACAGAAGACTACATCAGAGTAAGGAGAAGAAGCTGAGAAGTATAAATATAAAAGTCAAAACAATATCAAAATGCATTTTCTTAAGAAAATAAAAAAACTTAGTAAAGACAATTAAATACATGAACATTTTACTTAAAATGTTTTGAATATGTTGTAGATGTGTTTCAGCAGTATGCCTGTGAGTTGGAAGAGGAGATGTCTAGAAGGGAATGAGACAAATGTACCTTTCATTTACTGAAGCAATGGAGCAGCAGATCTCCTCTGAAATTGCCTGTGTAACGATCAGTGCTTTTGCTCCCTTTTTTGCTTCTTCACTCTTCATATATACAAACACACATATAAGGCAAAAGAAGACTCACAGAAATGGATTATAGTGGACCAAATTAACATTCATCAAATTCAGAAGTGAAAATGTGCATATACATTCTGGGCATTCTGAAAACATATGTTTTAGGGAAAAAATTAGTATCTCAAACTGTAACATAACACACAAGGTGACCTGGTCATGTAAGAGAAAAAGAATGACATGAACAAGAATCAGCCTCCAAACTGTAGGAAAGAGTCTCTAACAAGTCTGTTAAAGCCAATAAAATATTGATAAAACTCCTGTCTTTTAAATTTATTTGTAGGTCCTTAATAATTGAGCGCACTTGTCCAAATAGGCTCTGCCTCCCAGACCTCCCACTTTGATATAATTAACTTGAATGAGCTTCTCTTCATCATGAAGACAAAGGTGGGAAAAGTGATGTAGCGGCTATCCATCTTATACAGAGTTTGTACAACCTCTTCTTTATGACTGGTTTTGCACACTGACTAATAGACACTTTCCACTTCAGACTTTAATTAAAAGCTATAAAAGCAGTGAGCTGTAGGCCATGAATGTGTTGGCAACAAAAAAAAAAAGTGCCATTATATAGTGGGAAGATCAAGCACTGTACAAATTTAGTGTGAAACCATGTTAAGTACATCCATATGCCTGCATTTAATGTAATTCTAAGATCTACATGGTAGCAGTGGGAGTACTGAAATAAAGCAAAATGTCAGTTAAAGCCAGGACATAAGTGTAGTCATGCTAATGCAGAAATACATGAAATACATTTCTTTTTAAATATTGTAAATAAAAAGAAATTGTAGCAGGTGAAAAAATATTTTTTTTCTGAGTGCTGCTTAAAATAGTTCCATAAAATGAATTGTTATGGGTTGCTCTCTAAACTAAATCATTAAGTTAATCCTGGTGAACATGAAGTCCATTCAAAAGAACATAGATTAGACTTGTACAAGTAATTTAGAAAAAAAAAGAAAAAAAAAAAGAATATTTAGTCATATATTGTCAATAAAGGGAGCAAATTTATTTATTGTTTTTATGATCTAATACAAATTTTAATATAATTCTTTTGAAATGGAGTTTCTAGGCATTCATAATAAATACTTAATATTGGGACTTTAATCTATTTTTGCTGGGGAAATGAATCACACTTTATACAGTAGTTTCCTGTTAAGATCAAGGTAACATTTAGTGTCCACTTTCAAAACATTCAGTATTAGCTTAAAAAAAAAAGCAACATATTTTAATTTTAATTTAACATGAATTATTAACAATCAATTAAAATATATTTTTTATTTCTTTTTGTAAAGAAATAACAAGAAATAACATATGACCACAAACATAGTCAAGAACAATCATTTAGTAAACCTTAAAAATATTTGGCAAAATCTTTAACTTGGTCTTCTACTTTTTTTTATATAGTTAAAAAAAAAAAAAAAAAGATAAAGCATTATCTTCCTACATACCATTTACAGGTAATATTTACACTGCATGGATTGCTTAAAATGTCATTTAATTTATGTTTTCAATTATCATTTGCATTCTTTGAACCAAATCATATTTATTATCATATCATCAAGTTTCAGGAAATATGTTTATTCATAATTCACTCATGATGGAATTCATTTATGATGGAATACAGCATCAGTGAGCATTTGCTTACATCTCCTATGTTTCTAGCTATATTCATTAGTTACTGAAAATGACTGTAGTTACATAACATGCAAAATTCAGATAGAGAGACAAGTCCACAAGTCGACATGAGTTTTAACATCTGGGTCACCAACTCAACTGCTTTTGAATGATAACCAGAGCATCTGTTTACTTAAATACAAAATCAGCACGTCGGGCCATATGACACTATTTTTTAGTAGCTTCTTTATAAAGAATCTCTCTGAAAACTCAAGCACTAACAGCTTCTGAAGTCCACAATGTCTCTGTGGACAAGAAAGCTTTAAGGTCTGTTCTGTTCCGACTACTTAATACCTCTGTTCAAAAACATGGTTATCAGAGAGGATATATATGTTGTACATAAAAGCAGACTCAGTAAAGCATTATGTGTCTTTGTCCTTTCATTTCTCTTCCCAAAAGGACACCACACACTGACCTCTCAGAAGCCAAGGCAAATATCTCTGATCTTTCATGTTTGATTTTTACACACAAGAAAACTATTTAACATGCCTGAAATTGAAATACAGGCTAGAGACAGTTTTGACATTGGCAAATAAGGGAATCCATATAGAGACTTATGTTCTAATTTTCTGATCCAACCTTAACCTTCAATAAGTGCTCAGAGCCTTCTTAAGGATGTATACTAACGACTGCACTGGTAGTACAAATAGCTTTGCAGATAAGTATGGTTGCCCTTAAGCAACATAAAAGATCTCAGCATCATTCTTACTCTAAAGGGTCATTTAATATTAGACTCTGCTCCATAAAATTATGCCCAAGATGAAAGTTATGCAAAAATACATTTTCGTTTTAGCTATGAAATGTCCTTATTTAAGCTTTGAAAAGTTTGCTGAAATGTTATTCAGATGCAGCTCATGATCTACTGCAGTATATACTATTAACTGCATTAACATTAACTCTATTCTTCATTACAGATAAAAAAAAATTACCAACAGTGAAGGAACAGAGACTAGTTTATCCATTATGAAACACTACGACACATCATCAAATAACCTATTAATCCATTGTTTCCAGGCAGCATTTTCCTAAGATCTTTCTAGCCAGCTATTTAGCTAGTGTGGCACTCATTTAATGTCAGGAAATGTCAGCTTATTGAAATTAAAATTTCCAGAGGAACATACATTTCACTTTCTACAGGTAATATTTCCTGGAGAAAAGCCACAAGTCCTGATCAATACTATACATAAAGATATAGCTCTGGATGTTTCCTATAATATCTAATATTTAGACCTGTAGAGGTATAGAATATGGGTGACCTCAGTTCAGGGATTGACCTCAACTTTCATATTCTAGATGACTGTTTTAATACCTGGGCCTATTAGCTGATCTAGGAATCTTTGTTACTGACCTTATTTAAATACAAAGTTAAAACAACAGGCAATATAACTGATAGAAGTATTTAAAATTAAATTAATGAAAATGAATCATACACCCCCTTTGCCCAAATGCTAATGAATTTCTTACTATTGTGGTGACAGCAGACAGAATCAGTGAAGTTGCAAGATGTGACAGAAGAATTACAGTGTATATGCCAGTGTTAACATTTACCACCTTAGCGAAGGAATTGTTTCTGTTTGTAAAGATGCAAAAACTTTCATTGATTAAAGAAGCTCATAAATTTCTTTTTTGCTTTTGCTTTCCAATCACAGAGCTTCTGTGCTTGAGATGCCCCCAAGAAGTATTCAGCCACTTCAGTGATAGCAATGTAGCATAAATAACAAGTTAGGTAGCCAGACGATTGACTTACTTCATATTATTTGTGACACATTCACCACTGCGGAGATGGGAAATAGTTAACTCAAGGCTTCTTTGATAAAGAATATTTTACCTTGGTAAAAATATTAATTTAGATAAAAATACTTAAAATATTATTTAAAAATATTTTCGGTAAAAATATTGATGTAGAATTTCAATGCATTCCCAATAGTTTCTCATTCATTATCTACTCCATCTCCCCATCCCCCTCCCAAACAACTTAGCATGCAAATTTTAATGTTTAAAGAGATTATCTGTCATGCTTACGAGTATCACAGAATCACAGAACGATTGAGATTGGAAGGGATCTCTAGACACCATCTAGCCCAATGCCTCTGCTCAAGCAGGGTCACCTAGGACATGTTGCCCAGGATGCTGACAAAATAGATTACAGATATCTCCAAAGATGGACACTCCACAACTTCCCTGGACAACCTCACTTCACTTGCTGAGTCATCCTTACACTAAAGAAGTTTTTCCTCATGTTCTGACAGAACTTCCGGCACTTCAGTTTGTGCCTGTTGCCTTTCATCTTCTAGCTGGGCACCACTGAAAAAGAGTCTGATCCCAACCTCTTAATACCGGCCCTTCAGATACACACGGATAAGATCCCACTCGCCCAGCTCAGTCTTCTCCAGGCTGAATGGACCCAGCTATCTCAGTCTTTCCTCATGATGATTCTTCAGCTCCTAATCATCTTTTGGCCCTTCATTGGACTTTCTCTAATTGCTCCATGTTTGTTTTGCACTGAGGAGGCCAGGACTGGCAGAATACTCAGATGTGGCCTCACCAGTCCTGAGTACAGGGGGAAGATCACCTCCCTCAACCTGCTGACAACACTCATCCTAATGCTCCCAAGTAGACCACTGGCCTTCTTGGCCACAAAGGCACATTGCTGGCTCATATGTAAGTTGTTGAGGCTGTATTTTGTAAAACTCCTTTCCGGATCCTCAGCCACCCCCCAGCCTGTTCCCTGGAGCAAGACTTGGCATTTGGTGAATTTCATGAGATTCCTTTCTGAACATTTCTCCAGCCTGAATATAGCAAAAATGCCAATGCTGCATAGAAGAAATAGGAACAGTTTGTGAAGGCTAACATTGTATGTAAGGGAAAAAAATCATATTTAATCATTGCCTTCCCAATTTTCACTATATGAAGATGAACATTTAGCCAAAATTTTTGTGTGCCTTCAGTGTGAAAGTGTGTCATATTTGCTACTCTTTTCTTGAGATGCACCTGTGCAATTTTTTCACCTATTTTTCTCATAACTGTCCACATTCTGCAAAGATTGCCTATATTATAGCACCAACTATCTTCATCAGAGGTTGAGAGCATCCTCCCTTTCTGTATACTTACTGGTCATGAACATGAACACTGCTGCTTTTAATTCAAAACCCATCACTAGTTTATCCTTATTCACATATAAAATATACAAAATAGAATTTTCATATTGTATATAGTGCATTTGTTTTTTAAAGACTTCACTTTATATTCCTTAACAGATCATCTTTTTTATTATTTTTTTTACTGCTGCATGAGATCTTTAATACACTTTTCCAACAAAACGTAAGGATGTGTTTTTTTTAGAGTTCTGTAATGTGTGAAGTGCAAAATAAATTTCTCCATTAGGAATACTTGGAATATTCTGAAACAAAAAGTTCATATCCACTTAAAAAAAAAGCAGTTGCTAGCTACAAGGCACCACTGTAATTGCTAACTATTTTCTGTTAGATGCCAGATAACAGAAACAATATCTATTACCCAGAGCCACATCTAGAACACCTACAAGCAGGTAAAGAAGTAATCTGATCTGTCAGTTTCTCAGGCAGTGCTTGAATAGTCACGCTATTCAACGCATGATACTAGAAAAATTATTTCTGTCATATGCGTAAAAGAAAATGTATAGAGGGTAGGTATGTATGCTATATTTTTATATGTGTAATTTTACCAGAGAGTGGTCAAACACTGGAATAATTTGCCCAGAGAAGCTGTTTTCACAGCTTCACAGCTCCATCCTTGGATATATACAAAACCTAACAGGACACGGCCCAGAGTGACTTGCTTTAAATGGATCTGCTTAGAGAAGCGGGTTGGATTAGATGACCTCTGAGGTCCCTTCTGATCTATTTTATTCTATGTTTCTTTGATTCTATAAACACTACATATCTCTTGAGCAAATTAATCTATAAATTCAACACTGAAAGGGAATACATGGCTCCTGTCATATGTAATGATTAAAAAACTTTTCATGACTCTTCTGATTAGCGATTTGAGCAATCTACAGGATACACACATGCAATTCTTTTTAACCGAAAACATATTCTGGAAAAAGATTCTGTACTTTTAATCTTATGGGCTATAAGCATTATCTAAATAATTTTAATGTTTTAAGTGGTAGATTATCTGGTCTTTGGATTGAGCTAAGGAAATCTTTTTGGTACTGCTTTTCCTTGCTGCAAACAATTGGAACTGAAGATGATCAAGCTTTTTTGAAATTAAATTTTCAAGTGTGATTAGAAGCAGAGGTTATCATCCACAGAGATAGTTCAATACTTAAAAAAGAAAGATAATTTGATAGAAATATAACAGCATTACAATAAATACTATGTACAATTACATTTTAATCTAATCATTAGCTTCACAGCCATTCAACTTTTAATGTCAGCCAGTTTGTATGATAGAGTAGTTAATAATAAAATTTGTATATAGATTTATCTGCTGACTCTCTTCATGTAAACCTAAAGGAGACAATTTACTTCATCAAAAGTTGTTTATTTAGCACCATGTGTGCGCATCACTTTATCGACATACAGTAAGGCAAATGAATGCCCCCATAACTGTACTTTTTCCATTAAGAACAAAATATATTTCCTAACAGTTTTTAAAGTCATTTTATTTTCCTTTAAGGTTACATAAGGACTTAATTAGAATCTTTATGCTGTTTCTAGTCTAGACTTTGCACTTCTTCACCTAGAAAACAAGTTTATAATGAAATGCTATCAATACTCACAACCCAGACCTACATACCTGTCACAGAATATTTACATATTTTTACAGAGAAATCCTTGAAGACTTGAAGATTTCTACAAATTCATCACTTCTGGAGAATGAATCAGTTCATTTCTGCTGTGATGAAGTGATGAATTCGTAGAAATGCTGTGGACCTACATGAGAAAACATATCATCCTAAGAATGAAGAGAAAAAAAAACAAATCAACCTGTAATTTGAATAAAAGTCATGAATAATTTTTAGCAATAAATAGTTTTACTTGCTTTTAAGTAACATTTGTGAAGAAATGTTGTTTATGAAATCTACTCTAAACCCGTAGTTTAGACACTTAATTTTTTCTGTTAGTCTTCCAATCAATAAGTGACATCAAAGTCCCTTGTTTAAGTGCTTCATCATGCCATAACTGCCATCCAGTCTTAAAGCGGTTGTTACAGAACAATTTGGGAGATTTTCAGACATTTCAGTTTGACCACACTAAATATCTGTTGAATAATTTCAAATCATAAGCAAAACAATGCAAATCTAGGTTCATAAACATGGTGTTAGTCACCCAAATTTAGCAGCCCAAACATCCCTGGAAAAGTACTATTCGTCTACATGCTCAGAGTATCGATTCTAAAGTCAAGTGTTGGATCAATGCTTGGAGTTACTTGTATGTCTCCATTCATTATAGGGATAGTCTGCATAAGATTATATGCTTCATCAGTTAAAATTATTTGAGAGAAATTTTGATCTTGGAGACAGCATGTTTCATGCCACCAAACTCTAATAAACATTGAACAAGAAGTCTGTCCCTGTAAACTGAGTCTATTCTGCAAATGTACTGTTGTCCAAAGACTTTTTTTTTTTTCTTAAGGAAACATTGTTTATTTAAGAAACAGTGTTTTCTTATTATTTTCAGGATGAAAATATATTTGCACAATCTAACTGAGCACACTTGAATACCTGACTTCATGCTAATGAATAGATGAAAATGTGAAAACATAGTGTTTGATCACTATAATCATTGATCCCTATGGACTGAATCAAGGAATTTGTATAGTATAAATACAATTAATTTAAACTGGCAAAGTCCACATTTCATAGAACTGAAACCATTCCTGAAAAACTGATGGATAAAGTGATGGATAATGTGAACACTGATTTCTTCACTTTTCTTTTACTTATAAAGCATCGTTCTGTCAGCACTTTAACACTTAGGGATTAACCTACCTCTACAAATCTGAATGCGAGTAAAGAAAACAGGAAATGAGAAAACACAGTTGTATGGTTTGCAAATAAATATTTTTTAAATATTTAGAGAATGTATGTGTTAGACGAGGCCTGCTCTGGGAGAAGTACACAAAAGGAATACATTGTGCTTTGAAATAGAAAATAGTATGTAATAATCTGGATTATATACAATATTTTGTTTTGCTTCTTGCTCTTCTAAAATTCTATGCATTAATTAACACCAATTTCAAGAGGAGGAACCTTAATGGTGTGTAAAAATAAGCATTATAAAGTCAAGTGAGAACTAGAATTTCTTTCATTCAGCTCCAGCATGCTGGACCCATCAATATTTATAACATTTTCCTTACAGGCACAAACATCTATTCTATGAATGGGCACAAACCATTCTCATGATGTGAGAACTATCACAAAGATGATCTAACATGTATGTTTCTTCTGTTCTAAAGCGAGTCCATTACAAAGAAATATGAAAGCATTTGTTAAATGCTGAGCATGCCTGACATCATTGAATACATTTTGTTCAATTGCCACAGCCTCAGAAAGATGATGGACAAAAAATATTTTTAAATTATTATTGCCATGGTAACTACTGGCAGCTGTTTTACCAGTTCCACCAGTGATACAGTTTCACTAGGGAGAAGCTAGAGCTGTAATACAACAAAGGAAACAAATACTTCCTTGCTCACACTGTGCTTTTTTTTTTTTTTTTTTTTTTCCTATCAGGTCTTAAAATCCTCTGTCTTTGAGAAACACTCACCCTGTTTTATGAATAATACACTTTTCATGACAATATCAAAAACAGTATTCACAGACTGAAGGCTATTATGTTTTAGCAGCATTATTTTTAATAAAGGCTTTTAAGAGCCTAAGCACAGCAATAATGTTCAATCTGGTTGATAAATACACAGCGAATGATGAATTAATATGTATTGGCCCTCATCAACAACAGAGACAAATGTTATTGTAATGTTTTGGACATTACTCAGCTTTGTCCGTCTGGGAAAAGACTGATACAAATGACATATGGATCTGCTTACAGAGAGGTATAAGCTGCCCTCTACGTGAGAAGAGTGTGAGGTACATTGTAGAGTTCAAAAAGGAAAAAAGGAAAAAAAACAACCAAACAAAAAAGACCATGGGGTTGTTAGACTCATAAAGAAATGGATTTTGTTAAGCTGCCAAATCCATTAAACTGTTTAACTATAGAAAGGAGTGTGTTATTGAAATCCCAGTGGGACTTCTGTTTAGATGGTCTGGGAACTGTTTTTTTTTCCAGTGGAGACTGTACTTGCACACGTTAGTTTTCTGATTGCTTTCATTCTTCTCCTTTTAGAGAGGAAATTGAGAATCCATAAGATTTTTTTTTTTTTTGCAAAATGTTTACATCATTTTACAGCTCTACAAAAATAACAATACATGTAATTACAGAGATGGCAACACATAGGATTGCAGAACATATTCTGGCATTTTATTAATTTGCTGAACTATACCTTCTTGTGAAATTGGACGGATAATAATAGAAAATTAAATAAGCAATTTTTAACACAGAACATACCAAAAATATTTTTATACTGGACAAAAACAAACAAACAGAGTTTTTTAGTGTGAAACTCCGTATTTAAAGTTCTGAATTAGTAGTTTTTGACATGTTTGGTGTGTCTTCAGTTAAAACTGAGGCAAAGAAAGGTCTCTGAAAATCCACAAAATCCATCTAAGATGCTTAGAAGCTGTCAGTCAATTACTGCATTTTTCTGTTGTCTTCAGACTTTGAATGTTTTTTCTATAAAAAGACTTCCTTGTTCAATTCATGCATCAGATTTCCTCTGATTCAGAACAGCCTGCCCTGAGTTATTACTGCATATGATGGCAGACGTATTCTGGTAGCTTGTTTGAAAGGATCATCAGCTTCAGCTGCTAAGCTTCAGAAGCTGACTTTGTAAACACGTATTAAGAATAAGTCTGCGTTGATTTTTTTGTAGGAGGCTGTCAACTATGTAGAAGTCATTAGTAGCAAAATGTAAGAAAAATATTTTTATTTGGAATTGAAAGTGAATTTGTACAGAGTTATAAAGCAGTCTAATAAAGTACACTGCAAATAGTTCAATGGTTAAAATTTTAGAGAAAGAGTTTGAAATTAAAATAATTATTGCTTAATAGAATACTGCTTCGAAATAGTAGGCAAAAATGATTTACTGACAGTCATAAAATATGAAAACACAAATAAAAAGACATGGTAAGAGCAATAATTATGATAAGAGTGTGTTTTTGGGAGTGGATACTCGAAGATCAAAAATATAAAAGATAATGTAAGTACACTTTAAACTACTAATGCATAGTGCTTCCTTCTGAAACATATACACTTTTGAACGTGAGACACCCAATATCTAATAATCTATTAAACCTAAATCCTCATAATGCTGTTGTCCACTTTCCCACTGGCACCATTTCTAATTAAGATTTCCCAATAGTCAGAAGCCATTTCTGTATCTTTTCTCGTCTTTGACCAAAAAATAATTCAGAAATGAACTAAAAACAGACATGAAAATATTGTTATATATAAAGAAAGAGGTGGGACATTATGTTATTGTAGTCTGAAAACTCTTCTGACTTACCGTGAGTTCTAAGAATTAACCCGGGCACTAGTGGAGTAATGTTCTCAAGAACTGAACACCTCTACTTTTTTATAATTACTTCTCTCTCTCTGACTGTTTTTATGACTGAATGTCAGACTTCTATCGCACACACTGTTTGGGGTATGCCATTTTGCTGTAGACTCCATTCCCTGCCCTTGATGCCAAGAAAGTTGCTTTTAGAACCTGCCTGCCAAAGCAGAGTGAGAGAATGAGCTAAATACTGCCTGGCTGCCAGCCACAGTCCAGCCAAGGAGTAAGTTTTTTTTTTTTTTTTTTATTTTCACTGAACCATGGGAATGGGAAAGGGATGCATTGATTTTCAGTCTCCAACTTTTGCCCACTCCTGAAACAAGCTAAAACCCTCCTAATCACCAGAAACACAATGTAGACCAGCATATTGTTCTTATCTGTGTCTTCAGCCTGTTTTCCAAAGCCAGTGCATTTATGCAAGAGTTTCCCTTCCTAATAGATCAGCCACAATACCATATTGTTCAAATAGGAATCTATAAATACCTCCAACAAATAAATAATCTACTTTCTCTGCATGCTTTCATGCAAAAACTGTAATACATTCTACTAAAACTATTCCCTACTCAGTAATCGTAAAAGTTGTGTAATTTTGGTTTACTCCATATATTCATTTTTCTTCACATCTAAACTCTTTAATCAAAAGGCATGAAAGTGCAAAAATATACAAAATCATTTAGCCTAAAAATTGATCTAGTTCACAGTTCTGTCTCTAACAGTACATCTGTACTGCTAAATAAAAATGGACAGAGAGCATGCTCTAATACTGGACTATCGATCTCTGTTTCTGTTCTGATCTGTTTCGATCTCTGTTATCTCTGTTTCACTGTTAGCTTACACCCTAATTTTGCTGTGGACTATTCCATGTCACTTTCTCCAAAACAAATCCACACTGGCCATTCTATATTAGAGGGCCAGGATTAATCTCTAGATGTCCTATTTAGACAGTATATCCAGTGTATATACCTATACTGTTATGAGAGGCTAGGTAGATGCTTAAGCAAAGAGTAAATATATAATTATGGTGCTTTCCAAAATTCAAGCATTTTCCTTGCTTATAGATTGAAACCTTTTGCTCTGGAGATGGAAATGCCTATTTACATCTTTGCTTTAGAAAATAGAAATGAATGGAATTTGCTCACATTTATTTACCTAGCTAGTTTGTAACACATGTCTATTTCTGGCACGCACAACATCCTGTAATAGAATTGAATTGTACAGTTAGGCATTTTGTGAGAAGTGTGTTCTATTTAAAATTTCTTCTTGACAAGGTTATTTGATATCTCTTCATTTATCTTAAACTAAATAGTGAATAATTTAACTATTCTGCATCAATTTTGACTTTTATGCCATATCCACAGTTTGGTCATGCTATCCTATGAAATCACCCTTGTGTGGAAGCCAGTACAAAATTCTTATTGCTGAGGCTGCCCTTCTCCATTTATTTTCTAGTTCCAAAGTAACTATTGATGAAGGGAGCAGAACTGTATGCACTATTCAGGATACAGATTCATTGTGGATTTATACACTGGCATAAGGAGGTTTTCTGCTTTGTAGTCTACTGCTGTCTTGCTAAATTCTAACATGTTATTTGGCTTCTGACTACATCTTGAATTCGCAGTGATGTTAAAATTTCTCTCTGAAGTGGCAATAATTAATTTAGAAATAATCAATCTTTATAGAAGATCCAAATGTTTCCTTTTGTAGAATAGTTAGTTTCAACCTTAAATTTTATCTACCATTTTTGCCTGGTCACTCTGTATTATAAGACTCTTCTATGAGTATTTGTGGACTTTTACTATCTTGAGTAATTTGTACCAGTGTCAAACATTGTCCTTTCACTATTCACACCACTCACCTGAATATTAGAATGAGAAAACTGAGAACATAATTTTATTCATAATAAAAACATTTATTTTTAAATGAAGTGCTTTTATAGTAATTTTAGCAGCTTATAACGTCATGTAGCACTTGTCTAAACTGACATAACTGCTTTGACGGGCAGGGTATAATTAGTGAGAAAGCACAGCAAATGTAGGCTTGACTTTAGTGAGATTTACCAAATGTTTAATTTAAATCCAGACTTAAGCATGTTCCTTAGTAGGGGTGTTAGCTGAAAGGCAAAATAAAATACAATAAAAAAGAAAGACATACCTCTATAACGACCTAAATGCACAATTTACAACCACTGATGCATTTGTGTATTGAACTTGTGAGTGAATACTTGAGGACTCTAATTAAAAGTAGTTCTCCAAAAATACCACTAAAATATCCTGGATCCACTTTTTGATTATTCTTGCAGAATGTTATTAATTCTGTGGGTGAAGAGAAATGTTTCAGATATACCACAGGTTTCAGGATACCACAGCAAAGATAAGCACAAGCCAATGGGTGGTCAGGAATGCTTCATTTCACGCACTATAGTCAATATCTTCTGCATTAGTTGCACAAAGTCACTTTTTTTTTTTTATTTAAAATACTTAATAATGAAGAATACTGTCTTCTGATATAGATTTTAAAAGCTCTTTATGATATGATGGCAACATTATCAATTATCAGTTAACTATCACTTAATAATTCCATTCTCTTTGAACAATATTGACAGTGTAAAAACCTCTCAAAAGCTCCTAAATTAAAAAATAAAAGTAGAAAACATGCATTTCAAAAGTTTTTCTACCAAAATATTTTCTCATTACATAAGCAAGGTTAGGCAAATGCAGCTGAACTAACTGTAGCTGTAGACTCAAATCAGAAAAGGTACAAACAAAAAGATTTTTCCAAAATTGCCACTGACTCATACATAATTCAACATGAGAATGAAGGCTAAATTATAAATAACCAAATAAATTAATTACAAATTTAAATTCTGTATTGCTTGTTTACAAGTATGCAAATACTTCACAGTCTACACGGACACAATAAACCCTTTATTCTTGAGGCTTTTACAGCCATGATTACATCAGATATTATAACCCTCAAAAAGTTTAAACTGTATATTAGGTCACTGTTCTCTTTTTTTTTTTTGAATTTCCTAACCCTGCTCCAAAGCATGGCCCAGCATTAAATGATTCATCATTTGAATCATGATGTATTCTTCAAAGCAAAATATGAAACTGAATTGAATTTGTCTGGTGGAAAAAAAAAAGAAAGAAGTGGTATGTTCTTTTTATTAGATATATAGGAGTATATATTATATGGTGTAAGAACACTTAGAAGGTTCTGCGTTTGTGGTAAATTAAAAGGATACTTAGCAGGACAAAGAAAGAAGATAGTAAGAAAGGTAGTGTTTATTATGTGGACTTCATAATGCCACAAATTTCTGAAAAGTTATTTGCCTTTTGATTAATAAAAGAGAAGGAAAGAATTTGCAAAGAATGCTGTAGACTTGAACTTTCTCCGACGTTTCTCAAACTAAACACTCTTAGGCATACCATACCAATGAATTTATTATCTATGTACTTCACTGAAAATGAAGAAAAAGCATGTGTTTAAATGACATATGTTTAAATGAACAATCAATCTCAAAGTAAAAAGCAGAAGAATGTATTTATTTATTTCACTTTCAGTAGGACATTCCACTGCTTCCATATTTAGGATCAGGTCTTCACTGCTTTTTTAAAATATTATTATTATTATTATTTCCTATTTCATAGAAGCCAAGGGCACAGCTAGTTGCCCTCTCATTAGAAAAAGTTACTAAAAATGTTAATGTGTTTCCTCAGAAGTTGTGTAACTTGTGGGCAAGCTACTGACACTGTCAGTCAGCCAATTACAGTTCTTTCTCTTGCTGCCTTCATGCCATTATCTTGTTAGACATGAAAGTTTTCGTTGTTACTCATCAGAGTATATATAGCTAGGCCTTTATGCATTTGCCACATTTGTCACAAAAATAAATAAATAAATATGGTGAATAAAAAATGACCCAGTTTTAAGTTTAATGAACATCCAAACCTCGCCTCCATCAGCTGTCTTTGTGGGAATGATGTGAGATGCGGAACAACAGCTCGGGAGATTGATATCAGTTCTCCCTGAGCACATACTAGATCATCTTACATTAAGATAATTTTGCAATAGATAGATAGCTTTTACTGAATTTGTATCTTTTATTTAAATCTTGATCGGTCTAAATGGGCTGTTTTGATAGGATATATGGGATAGGATAATACGAAGTTTGTTAATCAGATTCTTCATTTAGACTTTTCTCTGTTAGTAATTTCTATATTCATTAGTAACACCAGTCAGGGAAGACTGAATTCTACAGTATACTAACACTAGCCTAACACTTCCTACATCAACTTTATAGCAATAGAGAAGTATAGAAATGCACCTAATATTTGACAGCTTCCCCTTTATCAAGGTTTTGGGTTTTGTTTGTTTTATTAACATTTATAAACATGATGAAACTCCAAGCCTGCACATATTACATTGAAACTCTTAGGTCAGTCCTAATCATGCTTGGCTTCAATCCCAGGCTGGCTGTATTAGTATGAGAAAAGGAAAAGGTAAATCAAACAGTATATGCTTAATTCCACATCTAGTTAACAAAACAAACAAAAAAAAATCAGAAAAACTGGTGAAAACACACTAATGATTTCACTTACCATGTGCAGTTTTGCACATAGCTTTCATTATGGTATCTGTATTCACCTTACTCTAAGAAAAACGGTTGTGCTTTCAGAGACAGACAGGCAATCATATAGCACAGGCACTGTAGCATTTTTTAGGGCAGACCTGCCAAGAATTGATTTGCACCACTTCTTACCAAAAAACTTCAAAACTTCCGCTATCACATCTTAATAGTAGGATAATTTTATGGATTTTATTAAAGTTTATTGATGTAGTTATTTCAGATACTTTTCATATAAACAATATACAAATGTATTTAAATTTTCTGGATATCTCTGAATCTCATAAGTCTCCCCTTCCAGACATAAAACATGATTGCAAGGCTTTTTTTTTTTTTGGCTCCAGTACTCACTTGAAATCAACTCGTATTTCCAGATTTTCTTTGCCTAAAAGATTAGTTTTAAAATAGAAATCTGAGATTATTACTGTATATTTTCATTATATGATAGTCTACTTAAAGAAATTTATATACAAATTCAACGCTAGTTGACAAAAACTTGAACAAGTTGTGATCCAGGAGCACAGAGCACCTATTCATTTTATTCTCTTAAGATAGTGCTCAACTCCTCGCCTAGTGTCCTGTGATTGAAGAGATGCAAAGAAGCCAAATATCATGAAGTAAGAAATTGGGTATTCTGGGAGAACAAGAAAAAGTGGATGAAAGACTAAAAGAAATCAAGTACCTGGTCCCTTTGTCTTAAATGAAACTTAAATCAAACCTTTAATGACACACCTGTAGAAGTACTAAAGAAGAGCCAAAAGTATATGTATATATATTTTTTCCCTGCTGCTCTCATTGCACTTTATTTTGAAATAACAAGCCCCTTATAATCTACTGCTATTACCTGGAACGTACATCATGTGCTTGCATGATGAATTAATTTGAAAGAATATATGGTCTCCTTAAGTTTGTCATTGTCAGAGATTATTTACCTACTGACTCAAACTTCTAGATATCATCAGAACTGAATACCGTATTCAAAAGCCATTCTCACCAAAGCCATGTTAGCTCATCTATGCCTCTTCACATACATTTGTTTATACAATCAAAAGTCCCTTGACTCTATTTTTATTTTTTTTTTCTATAAGAGTGCAGTAAGGACTCACATAAAATATCTTGTCATTATGAATCACAATCCCTACTCAAAGTTTCCTTATTTTGGAGATGGGACCAACATTGCCTTTCCTAGATATATATTTTATTGAATAACTCCTTTACTTCACCATATAGAGTTCGCCAAGTCCAAATTACTCTCCATGTGAATGATCTGCCTTACTCATGGCCATAACTTGCAAGTTGTTAGAAATAAATGACCATGACAGGTAGAGAGGGTGAAGGGTATGGTGGGGGGCAGGTGGTGTTCTGCTTGATCCTTGGAGTAAAGGGGAAAGGATTGAAGAAGAGAAGGTTGATCCTCGGGCAAAGAGCTGGTTGTACTGTGATGGAGTAGACTTTACTTTTCCAGAGTACTGCTAAGACAGCTCCAAAGAGTAAAGGAACTTGGAAAGCTTATGAGTGCGTAAGGACCACCTCCTCTAAGCAGGACAACCTCCTCTAAGCAGAAAACTGGATTTTCTGAACAAGGAATTCAAGAGTGAGTTCCAGTGTGTGTGGGTGTCTGTTTGTGTGTGTGTGTGTAATAAAAATAAATAAATTTTTAAAAAACAATGTATAGACTGTAGAATCAGTTTGTAAAAAATGAATTTAAGTATGTGTGAATGACTTTAGAAAAGCCAAAGCTCAGACATAGCTGAAACTAACAAAGAATGCCAAATACAACAAGAAAACCTCCTACCACTAAATCAGGACTAAAATACTGATCAAGGGAAAGGTGGACCCAGTGCTGACAGGGGAGGGTAGTTTTGTATCAGCAGACACAGTTGATGCTGATATACATGCTAACCTTTTTTATATTCTTGGTTGGTGAATGGCTGCAAGGAAGAGAATCTCCAGTCTGGGTGAGTGTTGAGTTAAGGATTACTTGAGATAGCTCAAGTATTGGGAGTGACTATCCCTTTCTACCCATCCCTTATTAAGACCATAGCTGGAATATTGCATCCACTTTTGAGCACCCTAATACAGACAGGGCACTGATAAACTACAGTCCGGATATGGAGCATTTGACCTATAAGCACAGGATGAGGGAATGGGGATAGGATATCTCCTACAAGGACATTACAAAAAGGATAGAGCCTGGCTTTTCACAGAAGGGCATGGGAGGAGGACAAGATAAAATACTTAAGGTGGCATAAACATGAGCAAGAAGTTAGGACTGAATATAAGGAAAATATTTTTCACCATGAAGGAAGTCAGGCATGGAACGTGTTGCCCAGAGAGGTTTAATAGTCTTCATCTATACAGGTTTTCATGAAAACAAATCTCTGACTGGAAAAATCTCTGAGCAACCAGGTCCGATCTCACAGCTGACCCTGCTTGTGCAAAAGGATATACTGCAACTTCATGAGGTTCCTTGTAGGAACCTTCTTACCTTGTAGGTTCTGTAAGTCTAGTCTGTTAGATATCAACCTTCAACAACTAAAAATGTGAAAATTAATTCCAGTGTATGTTGGAATACTTATTGCTGACTATATTTTTGTGACCATAATAGGTATTTGAAATATTAAGTGTAAGGTCGCGTATTTACTCAGAGAAAATGAAGTCCTATATGTGAGACACAACTTATTTTACAAGCTCAAAAAGTACCAGGTGTTTGTGCAAGACTTGGGCAAATAGTGTAAGAGATACTAATGATATATTGTAGGACTCTAGTTTAAGTTAATTAGAACAAGAGTAACTTGTTATGAAAAATCAGAAAGCTTTTCTGAAAAATCAGAAATGACTGGCAGTTATTAGGAGTTGAAAGATATCAATATTCATTTTGTGAAACACAGAAAGTTTCATTCCTCAATTTTTTACAGTCTAACCGCATTTTACTTTAACTTCGAATTCTACAAAATTATTATTTTGCATCAAAAATACATGAATTTAGGAATTTTAAAATATTTTAATGCAAATATAGTTCAATTCACAAAAGAAAAACAATAATGTAATAAATAATATACCTCTACTGAGAAATTGATTAATCATCATTGGAAACAGAGCAATTAGTTTAAATTATATACACATTCTGGCAAAAAAAAATAGTTTTATTATTTATTTCTATTTTCAGAGCATCCAAAATCTGTAATCACAGCTGTGACCTTAATTATTCTCTATAGACATTTAAAAAACCTTAATGTCCCCTCATTTCTCCCTTCTTTCATCCCCCCTTTACATCTCTCTCCTCAAATATGCAAGTTATTTGAAAATAGTGATCAAAAGGTAGAGAAAGAGAGAAAGAACTTAATGTGATGTCACATAGTCCACATTTGTAGAAGTCTTCATGGACTTTTCTTAACCATATGATGGCTCTAGTTTCAAGTCCAGGCTGAAAGACACATATCTTTATTCTGTTTTTATCTTTTTAATATTTGTGCACACCATAACAAAAGATGAAGTCAAAATGTAAATTGCAAATGAACTGCAAGCAGAATATTGATTAATATGGGGTTAATTAATGCCACCTTCTTTTGATCAGTACCTTAGTGCCAGTGGCTACAAGAGCTTAAGTTGAGTGTGTACAAAAATAGCCATTAAGCAGTGTTTCTGATACACTAACACTGAGGCAAAGTTAACTATTTCCAAAAAATCAGAATTTAAGGTATCGTTTGGATTTAGTGATGCTCTAGAAGTTGTAAATTCTAATCTAATTCTAAAAGTTTTCCCAGTTGAGACATTAATTGTAGCACCATTGCATTCTGCATGTCACATCAATTTTTTCACTGGAAGGTTCTCAAAGTCAGGATAACATTGCAGCCGTGCAAATTTTAATCTGTATGGGATTATGATCTAGGCTGCTATTGAAATATACAGTGACTGACTACAAATGAGAAAGTATATTAATATATGCCACAATGAACTATTCAACAATGAAAACCTTAAAAGAGTTCAAATTGACAACCCACACATTAGGGAAAAATATGGGTCTTTTGCTAACTTTTTTGCTTTTTTAGTAGGTATCTTTCAAAGTGTTCAAAAGAAACCAACAGCATCAATTACAGATGTGAGTTATTCTAGAACTAGGATTGACTATATGTATTTTTGACATGGAGTATTCTTGAAGGCTAAGAAAGAATCCAAGGAGTAGAGCCCAAGGAAAACAAAATTAAAAGCTTCAAAACTATAGAATGAAATTCTTATATAAAAAAACTCCAGGAAAAATGAGAAGGACGGAATAGGGCCATTTTCATAAAAGTACCATAAAAATGAAAATGTGTAGGAATCATGTGCAGAAAAACTCATGGCATTTTTATTTAGAACTTGACATACAGTTGACCAGATCTCCAATACTGTTTAGTAAGTACTATAGTACTATTCAGGAAAAGGTACGGCACAGTTCATGAATAGCCTCACAGCAGCACAGGTTTATGAGGGATATGCAGAGTTGCTCTAGAGTCTTCTCCATCCTCCTCTCCTTACCTGCATGTGCACTCCAGATTACACATTTTGATATCCACCTTGATGGATATCAAGGATGGCTTGAAAACTCACTTACTGGCTGGATGGCAGAGCTCAGAGGGTGGTGATCAGTGGTGCCGAGTCTAGTTGGAGGCCTGTAGCTAGCAGGGTCCCCCAGGGGTCAGTCCTTGGTCCAGTTCTGTTCAGTTTATTCATCAATGACCTGGATGAAGGCACAGAGTGCTCCCTCAGCAAGTTTGCTGATAATAGCAAACTGGGAGGAGTAGCTGATACCCCAGGGGGCTGCGCTGCCATCCAGAGGGACCTGGACACACTGGACAACTGGGCGGTGAAAAACCTCATGAAATTCAACAAGGCCAAGTGCAAGGTCCTGCACCTGGGGAGGGATAACCCCAGACACCAG
>NW_010589204.1:115059-126424 GCF_000705375.1 Tinamus guttatus | reverse complement strand
CCCTCTACTCAGCCCTGGTGAGGCCACATCTGGAGTATTGTGTCCAGTTCAGGGCCCTCCAGCACAAGAAGGATGCGGCACTACTGGAGAGAGTCTAGCGCAGGGCTACAAGGATGATCAGGGGCCTAGAGCATCTGCCCTATGAGGAAAGACTGAGGGAGCTGGGCCTGTTCAGCCTGGAGAAGAGAAGGCTGAGAGGGGATCTAATCAGTGTCTATAAGTACCTCAAGGGAGGGAGTGAGGAGGATGGTGCTGGCCTCTTTTCATTGGTGGCCACTGACCAAACTAGAGGAAACAGCCAGAAACTGAAGCATCAAATGTTCCACAGGAACTTAAGAAAAAATTTCTTGACAGTGTGGGTGACAGAGCGCTGGAACAGGCTGCCCAGAGAGGTTGTGCAGTTTCCTTCTCTGGAGGTCTTCCAAACCCGCCTGGATGCCACCCTGTGCCATGTGCTCTAGGTGTCCCTGCTGGAGCTGGGGGGCTCGACTAGAAGATCTCTAGAAGGCCCTTCCAAACTCAACCATTCTGTGATTCTGTGATTCTATGATTCGTCCTCCCATTCTGTTCCTGTATACAATAGGTTATCTGCCTATCTATATAGCCCTTACTTGGAATAATTAATATAGGCCATGTATTTTATTCTACTGAATACAGCTGTAGACATTTTCATCCTCTGTAAAAGAATAAAATCCTTCTTTGTATCTCCCAAAAGACATTATGGCAAAGAGGCTCCACAGACTACTTTTATGTTTTCCGATGTATTCTAGTTCTAGCTTTTTTGTTTTATTTTGGATTTACTAAATTTCAAGTATTCAAAACTTGTGATTTTCTTACAGGAAACAAAGAAATCAGACCAGTGCAGGTGAATGACTGTAAGCAGTAGATCCCTATACTTAAATTTTAGAAAAAAGTCTCCAGTTCAGCTTTATTGTTATTTTCAAGTATCTTGATTTTCCTCTTTCAATATATTGTTGTAAATCTCTAGACCTTTAACATCTCATGTAATATGAAGGTTTCATAGAATAATATGAAGATTATCTCCTTGTTCTGTTAGACTAGACTAAGACTTCTTCTTGGCACTTGAACAGTTACTGAATAGAAAATTCTGCCATGGTTAATCGACATAGATTCTACTATTCCAAGAGCTGATTTACCATTAAGGACTGTGTTACTAAGTTTTTTGTTAGGTCATTCTTTCATTATCATTAGTAGGTTTGTTCTGTTTTGTAAAATATGTGATTTTTTTTTCAAACATAAATGATGGAAATACATTTGTCTAAAATTTTTCAATAAAAACTGTATTAAGGATTGGAAAGAGTTTACAGAATCCTTAGTCTTTTGACTATATGACGAGGCATTACTCAGACAACTGCAAAGTTTTCACATGAAAATCTTTTTAACCAAAATCCATTTAATTTACCTTTTTATGATCCTTCAGGAGCAATTAAAATATGTAGTGCTACCCATTGTCTATTAACAAAAATAATAATTCCAGATAGTTGTGTTTAGGACAAAGGTTACATATTATATAAAATATAACAAATGATTTGTCACTAAAGATTCTGTTTTCTAAACTTATGAATAGGAAAGATAGCTCTAAAATGAAGAATCTTCGGAAATTGGGGGATGAGATAAATTCATATTCTCTAAGCAGTCCAGCATTCTAGGTAATTAAGCTAGATAACTGTTTGAGTATCTTTAAATGCTTATTTTTCTTTTAGAATTTTAGGTATATTGACAAATATAATATAACAAATTTGTTTCTATGAAGATCATCTGGAATTTCCCCAAAGGAAAGGAAAACATAGTGGGGGGAAGAGAGGAAGGCGGGAGAGAGAGAGAGACACAGACAGAGATTACACTGAGATATGCTTTATTTGACATATTCTCCCCATGGAACAATTAATTTGGGGAATTTAATGGAGTTTTTCACTAACTGATAGAGCTGTGCAATGTTTCTCCATTCTTCTATTAAAATATTCTAATTAAATCAGTCATCCTAGACCCATCTGTTATATACTACTCTCACGTGGGGAGGCTGCTGGATTCTCTCCAGGGCAGCCACTGTATTTAGCTCCCTTCATGGCTGGTTGGATGTCAGACACAGCAGAATCTTGTTCTCAGTCAGAAATTGCTGCTAGAATATATTTTGTTGTTGCATCACTCACGAAAGAAACCCCAGGACAATCTGCCCATCATTAAAAGATGTAGCTTGGCAAGATGAACTGAATTCTATCTCCTGTTATTTTCTGTGGTGCTGGAGTGCTTTTTTAATTCTTTTGCGACAGAGAAGGGGAGATGCATGTTGTAGGAAAAGAAGTATCTAATTAACTATTAGAGCATACTTGAGCACTATTCTCTTTGTGAAAGAAGAGGCTCCTTTATAATTATTGCTGTAGACGTTTATCAAAGTAATGTTAAGTGACTAGATGAAAGATTATTTCTGGTGCTATGAGGACAACCAAAATCAAACACACTTGGAAATCCACACAAATCTACCAGAAATCTGTCTGGCACTGACCCAGTTGCTTCAAACACTTTGGACAAAACCCTGGTTCCACTGAAGTCACTGGAAATTTTACACTAATTTCAGTAAAGACAGGATTTCTGTCTCTGAAGATAATCTATATGTATCTGTCAACAAGCTTAGATTAAATATGCTTCATTCACCCCCTAGAATAAACAATCTTCACATTTTTCATGGTTAAATTGTTTAAATTAGTTCAGGATTTATTGCTGCCTTTCAGGAAGGACATCCCACCACTTTAAGCTAACAATATAGCTGTGGTGAAAGACATATGCTCAGGTGGAATATTTATCATGTTTAGACATTGAGTCAATGGTATATATATTCTATGACTATAAAATTTGGAGTAAATATATACAGTTATTGCTGATCCTTAAAACAAAACAAGCATCAGTTGATTCACCGTAACTTTTAAATTTCTCAAACCTTTCTAACAGTTTTTTAGAAATCCCAAACAACTTTCGGTATATATTTGCATGAATAAAATATTAATACTTGCCAAAGGGTGAATATAACATCTCTGAACTGCTATGTGCAGCCTCTGTAAATAGTTCATCCTTTACAAGAATCACAGAGTACAAAATGCATTTTGCAGGAACTGCACAAGCAATGCGTAATATCTACAGAGTCTAACAGGTAATGGAGAGCGCAAGATTTGCAAACACTCGAGTCAAAGTAGAGCTCATGGCACATTTTTGTCTAAAGGAAATGATCAAGGAAGGTTTCAGCATACCAAGGAGTTCAAAGAGTTGTTCTTGTTGAGATGACACTGCTTTTCATTTTTAGTGTGGTACATGAACCTCTAAGAACACTTTCTAATAGTAAAAGCAATACAAAACTTTAGAATGCAGTCTGGCCTGCACATGCCTACATATAAACTGTACATATGACCTTTTCCTTTTTAAGAACTTCAGAAATATAGCCACTCCTTTGCAGTGCTTGGCACCTGATTAATCAGGCATTCCTCCTTTCACTGTAATTAAAAAAAAAATCTACATTTCCAATCAGGACATAGCATAGCAAAATGATCAAAAGGCAATAAAGTAATAAATTGTAAGATTTAATAATTTTTAAAGAAAAAAATGAAAGACAAACCTGTAAAAGTCAAAAAGAAAGCAAAATAAATTCATATTTATATTTATTTATTTATATTATAATTATTATATAATAAATTCCTGGGATGCACCCAAGAGTACTGCAGGAGCTGGCAGATGTTATTGCTAAGCCACTCCATCATCTTTGAAAGATCCTGGATAATGGGGGAGGTGCCAGAAGACTGGAAGAAAGCCAGTGTCACGCCAGCCTTCAAAAATGGCAAGAAGGAGGACCCAGGCAACTACAGACCAGTCGGCCTCACCTCCATCCCTGGAAAAGTCATGGAGCAGCTCATCCTGGCTGTTGTCTGCAAACATGTGGAGGATAAGAAAGTGCTCAGGAGCAGTCAGCATGCATTCACCAAGAAGAAATAATGCTTGACTAACCTGATAGCCTTCTATAATGGAATGACCGGCTGGGTAGATGAGGGGAGAGCAGTGGATGTCATCTATCTGGACTTCAGCAAGGCTTTTGACACTGTCCGCATCATTCTCCTGGGCAAGCTCTGGAAGTGTGAATTAGATGAGTGGACACTGAGGTGGATTAACAGCTGGCTGGAGGGCAGGGCCCAGAAGGTGGTGATCAGCGGTGCAGAGTCTAGTTGGAGGCCTGTAGCTAGTGGTGTTCCCCAGGGGTCAGTACTCGGTCTAATCCTGTTCAATTTATTCATCAATGACCTGGATGAAGGCACAGAGTGCTCCCTCAGCAAATTTGCTGATGATATGAAACTGGGAGGAGTAGCTGATACCCCAGAGGGCTGCGCTACCATCCAGAGGGACCTGGACAGACTGGACAACTGCGCGGTGAAAAATCTCATGAAATTCAACAAGGCCAAGTGCAAGGTCCTGCACCTGGGGAGGAACAACCCCAGACACCAGTACAGTCTGGGGATCAACCTTCTGGAGAGCAGCTCTGCAGAGAAGGACCTAGCGTCTCCAGCAAGTGGAGGGAGGGGATCCTGCCCCTCTACTCAGCCCTGGTGAGGCTGCATCTGGAGTACTGTGTCTAGTTCTGGGCCCCCAGTACAAGAGGGATGTGGATATACTCGAGAGAGTCCAGCACAGGGCTACGAGGATGGTCAGGGTGCTGGAACATCTGCCCTATGATGAAAGACTGAGGGAGCTGGGCCTGTTCAGCCTGGAGAAGAGAAGGCTGAGAGGGGATTCAATCAGTGTATATAAATACCTCAACGGCGCGAGCATAGAGGATGGTGCTGGCCTCTTTTCAGTGGTGGCCACTGACGGAACTAGAGGTACTGGCCACAAACTGAAGCACCAAAAGTTCCACAGGAACTTAAGGATTTTTTTTTTTTTTTAACGGTGAGGATGACAGAGCACTGGAACAGGCTGCCCAGAGAGGTTGTGGACTCTCCTTCTCTGGAGATCTTCAAAACCCACTTGGACGCAGTCCTGTGCTACATGCTCTAGGTGACCCTGCGTGTGCAGGGAGGTTGGACTAGATGATCTCTAGAGGTCCTTTCCAACCTTAACGATTCTCTGATTCTATATTATTCTATGATATACAGAAGTTTACTATTAATAACTTATCAGAATATTTTTGCATGCATATGTGCATACTAAGTTATATACCAAATATACTCTGCAATATACATGAATCCTTATATACATACATATCCTTATATATAAAATACTCTAGGATTTTTAAGGACATTAAGCATTTTCTAACTTTCTTAATTACTTTTCTATCTCAGAGCAATTTCTCATTTTTTTCTGTTTAGAATTTATTTATAAAATAATGTCTTTAATCTTTCTTCGCTAAAGAATCTGTCCCAGTGCATAACTCCACAGTAATTATTCTTCTCCTGTTAAGCTATTTAAAAAATAAAAAATGAAATTATTAATTAGAATACAGGCTTTTAAAAAATCATGTTAGAAATCTTTATAGAAAATGGTATAAATTGAACTTCTCATACATTGTCATTGTTCATTGATTATTCTGGGTTATTAAATTTGAATGCTGATTTCATTCCCTTGTCTTTATGCACTGCTGTCTTTATATTCCTTTTCTCAATTATCACTATGATTATCACTGCATAATTAATGATTAATGATTAAGTCTACAATTTTACTCTTGTTTTAGTTGGTTCTTTGTATTTGATTGGTTTTATATCTTCAGTAGATTCTCTTAAAGATCAAAAGTCTCTTGCTTTTTCAGCCAGATGGTACAGCTTCCACGTTCAGTGGGAGGGATGCCTTTCAAAGGCTAGCTGGACAAAAAAAGTAGAGTAAGATACAAATAGTAGGAAACTACATCTTCAACACAAAACCTTCACAAATATCAAGGCAACCAAAAAAAGGGAAGACATAAAGAAGTGAGCAATATATATGACTCATAATTGTAAATGAGTTCTGAAATTTAATAAAATTTTGGTAACTCAGAAGATATGTCACTGACCATCTTAACAGACTGCAAAGCCTATTTATTCAGGAGAGCACTGAACAATAAAGTAATGTACAGGTTATTTTATAATGGAAAAAGTATCATTAACTGACTTTTCATGAAGTAAAAAATGAAGACGGAAATATCTAGTAAATCATTGGCTGATTTTACCTGCATTAGAGTTATCAGTAGTTTATTTATCTGTACAGTATACACTTTGTAGTTCAGTATTGCCTTGTGTAATTGTATGTGTCCATGAATTATTACTGAGTTTATTCTGTGGATGAATGGAGATTAACCTGCCTTTATTTTATCTAATATTTAGCTTTATCTAGGTCTTTCTTATCTTTACTCAGTTACTATTGCTTCCCCCCACATCCATTCTTTAGTGTTTTTCTTCACTAATTGAGGCCATTTTGAATGTAATATTTTTCAAGCTGTTATTCTATTATGCACACTGTCTTTTTTTTCTGATATAACATTTCTTGACTTCCACAAAATCTAGATCAAATTCTTAATTCTCCTGTTCAGACGTGGGTGCTTATTTCTACACGGGTCTGTGTATAGTCATATGCTATTGCAAGGAGAATGAAGTATAGCTAGAAAAGACAGCAAAATGAGAATGGTAAAGTTTTATGATATTTTTCAATGGACAGGCGATTCTACAAAGTTACAGACTAGTCATCATTATTTATTTTATTTTTAAAAAACATGCTTAAAAAATATATTCAGGAAGTCATCGTAGATTTTTCCAAATTCAGAGATCTATATGACTGTAGCAGGAAAAGTATCCTTTAAGCAATTTACACTTCCAGCCATGGAGGAGTAGGGATAATCCATTACGTTTGTTTCTTTGTTTTTTTTTCACACATCTGTGTATATATATATTCTCTTTGAGGCCAGAGTGTGAAACTTCAAGCAGTACAGCACTTAGCATTCTAGATAAATGAAAAGTAATTCCAATAAAGTTATGAGGAGCATAAATTATTCACACAATTGGTTCTGCTTTTTTCTATCACATGAAATATTCTATCGGAATACAAATGTTTTTCCTTTGTTTTGTTATGCTTCTGAAAGCTATGGGTTGACTGTCCGTTACCAGTTAAAATGTATGCTTAAAAAGGAGATTTTTTTCCTTTAACACAGCATCCCCCAAATTGACTTTTTCAAGGAGGACGTCTGAATCCAAGATGAGCAGGAAGGTACAGAAAATGAAGAGCAATCCTTCAAGACATACAAACCATTTTTTAATTTTCTGGCAAAGAAGGCGATGATGATAAGGAATATTGTATGCAAAAACATAATAATATAACTAAAGGTCATTTTAATTTTTCTTTTTTGGTTAAAAGGTCTTCAGTTTGTGTTGAAATTATTGCATGACTGCTGTCAATTATTATAGTATGCCACAGTGTAAAACCAATGAAAATATTAAGATATAGGTAAATTAAACTATTAGCTATGGAAAACAGAATTACATCTAACCAATTACATCTAATTGTAGACAGTTGTTACAGCTATAGAACATACTACTACTGCTCAGGTAAAACACAATGCCCCTCTCAAAGTTGCAAGTCTTCCAGTGGAGCAGGAGTCTT
Source organism: Tinamus guttatus (assembly GCF_000705375.1). Next base: position 118,804 of record NW_010589204.1, on the reverse strand, counting down.
GCTCTTGGTGCCAGAAGTCACCAACTTCCAACCTTACACGTTCTGCACCAATAGGCTCTGACCTGACCCGCTACAGGCATATGTTCATGCTCCTGGAAGTCAGTCTCAGAGAAGATGTAAATATCTCCTTCTCATCCTCTCTGAGGCACACTCTATTGACTCCCTTCTGTAGCTACTTGGATTGGCAGGAAACCTCTTCAACCACCATCTGCCTCCTGTAGGCAGGGGAAGTGCCAGTTCCAGCTGTGCTTACCTAGCTCATCTTACCTGTCGGCAGCAGACCCCCTCAAGCTCCTTAGAGGGTTCCCAGGAACCCCCTAATGATGTTGAAATCAAAGTCCCCAGAAGATGTTGAACCAGAGTCCAGAACTGCTGGGCAAGCAGCTATGTCTGTTGGTTGTCTCTGTTAGCTGTTACGACTTGTTTCAAATCCACACATTAAGTGTTTTTATTATTAGAAACAATATCTTCAGAGAATTTCTCCAATAAAAGAAGTGTCCTTGGTGCACTGAACTGTAAATTGATTTTTTCATCGAAGCATACTGCATAATGAGTTGCAGCCCTTCAGGGCTTATGAGTGACACAAGAACATGTGAGAAGCAGAGATTTTTCAGGAGCTAAAAAGACAGCATTTGGAACATCAGCAGAACTGATTTTTTACAAGTATGAAGCAGCTGTGAATTAAGAAAACAAATTTATTTGGACTTTGTACCTTCCATAGAAAGGGCTTACCTATTTTCATTCTGCTTATTTGCATATAGTTTTATGAAAGCTTCAAGAGAAGTCACTGAATGGAAAGATGTAATATTTTTAGCTTATTAAAGTTTAGAAAAGTTTGGAACACAGTTCTAATTAGAGTCATAGATTTTGTAAAGATTTTGCCACACCCTTAAACCCACACCCATATTTTTACCTCACTTATTTTTCCTCTCCTCTCCCCTCATGCGCCCTTTCTCTAGGGGCAAGTTCAAATTGAAATGTGACTAAAGTTTGTCACACTGACGTAGTTTGGTGTTTAGAATTTGGACTCATTATTGCTCAGTGTGGCCATAATGTATACTCGAGGTAAATGCTGACACTGAGTAACGAAATGGAAATAAATTTGAAAACTTTTGTCACCTTTTACAGAATTCCCATATCGTAAATATCTTCTGGAAGAAAATGCTTAGCAATTAGTTGGCAGTACATATAACTGTCATGGAACGAGTGGTGGTGGGGGTGAGTGACACAATGCACTTCACTCGTGGGAAAGAAATAGGAATAGGTTTTATTGGTAATGACAATGGTTTCACAAGATTCTATGGCAAGGCCACTTATTATTTACTGCATGGAGGTTCAAGACACAAACAGAATTACCAAGGACACCCTCCCATTGGGTCACAATGCTTTGCTTTCCAAACTCCTTCTCAGAGGAGTCTGGGTGCGGCTGGATCCAGTCCTAGTCCCAAACCTGATCAACGGTTTATGTCTAAGGGATTTGTGCACAGTTACAAAGTAAGGTTTACAAATTCAAAAAGAGAAGGGCGCGCTATAGTCTCTTACCACAAATCTGTAGTGGGAAGGATCTCTTAAGCTTGAGGAGTATCCTTGAGAGGCGTCCCAGCTCAAGGGGAGATCCCAGCGTGCAGCCCACTGCCGTGCAAGGAGAGCTCAGTGGGCTCTTGGGCTGTCCCTGTATTTATTGGATAAGATGATTGACTGATAGTCATTCTTTCAATTCAGAAATGACTGTTGGCTGGGGTGCACAACATTAGCCTTATCTCCCCATCAGGATAGGGCCATCAGGACTGTTATTGGTAGTTAATGTCTGGCTGGGGGAAGAAATCAGGGAGGCAACTACAAGGATCAGTAGTTAACACCTGAACAGGGCTACGTGTGAGAAGTCAGGATGATCTGAGGAAGGAGCATATCCATCACAAACTCACATACCATAATCATGGCTAGTACAGTAAAGCTTACAATCTCATCTTATCCAACAGGAACAATTTTGGAAATCCACGATCTTACCAGAACTTCCAGGAAGATGAGTATCATAAGCCTTTCAGACTCAATAAGGAAACTATTTAAACTGTATATCAGTAATCTAGTGGGCACACAACTAAGTCCCCATTCGGCTTCTTTCAGTAACTGAGAAAGTTATACTAAAGAATGGTTTAAAAATACAAATATTTCAATATTCCTGATGTTTTCACTTGGCAAGTCAAGAAACATAAATATTATGCTCTATGTAAGTATCTCTTTTCTTTCTTTCTAAAAAAAAAGGAAAAAAAGGAAAAATCATAATGAAGAGAGGATGAGAGAAAAGAAGGAATGGATACTGGAAGGAAGGTGAGGAAAGAAGAGAGAGAGGAAGGGAAGGAATGGAGGAAAGAAGAAGGGAGGAGAGAAGGGAGGCAAGCAAGAAAGGAAGCATGCAAGGAAAGAAGGAAGGAAAAAGAAGGAAAGAAGGAAGGTGTAGCAAAATTGCTCAAGAAAGGGGAAATTAGAGAAAACTAGGGCCTAACAGAAGTTATGACATTACAGAGGCTTGCTTGAGGTGAGAGACAGTTACCACTTCCAGGATGGTTGGTATGTGTAGAATCTACTTCTCTATGATTCCCTCAACAACACAATCTACTCTGCTAGCACACGCTAGTAAGAGTAAACGAAGAGTGGAGTGTAATGGAGACACCATGGCCAAACTTTGTTGGCTTCCCTGTGGAGGTGGTGATCTGATGGTGCTGTGCAGTTGATGAGTGAAAGGAGGATAGAGTGGAGTGAAGATACCACAGCCAAACTTGGCGGTACCATGCAGCTGATGAGCCACATAGTACCATAAGATGCTTGGTGCTGGGCCAACAATGGTGGCAGATCAGTCCCTTCCCATGGAGTTCGCTCAAAATTTTCTCATTCTAATCTCCTTGTAATGCCAATACACACCCTAATCTCAAAAGTTACCCACCTTCAAGGACCGACCACTGCTTACTGAGCATGCTCTCTAGATTTTCAATTGACTTGAGAGACTTTTAAACCAATCAACAATGAAAGTAAGTATGACTAGAGTCACTCAAGCTCCACCTTAATGTAAAAGAAAATATATAAAAGGTGAACTAAGGAGGGAAAGGGAGAGAAGGAAGACTCCATTGTAACTTCTGGGTCAGTTGATGGGCTGAACTCCTTTCCTCCCCTCAGGTTGGGACGCCGCCTGAGGAGACTGCTTGAGACTAAGAACCCTCTCCCATCTTCTGAGGTGAGTGATGAATGCACATTTGTACGTTAGAACTATCTAAATTCCAACGCTATAGTAGAGAATTTCCTGTACTGACATCCAAATTCTTCTTTGTAAGTGTTGCATTTGAATAAATCATGCTGTTCAAAGGCATGTTCAACTATTTGTTTGGAAGGCAATCAGACCTACAGTTGAAACAGCCAACAGACTGTTTGTGAACCTGATACTGCCACAGTTGGGCCTATAATTGATCATACTATTTGTGAACTCGACTCGCTGTTTTGAAGATGGTTGGACCTACAGTCAACAGACTGTTTGTGAATCCAGTACTGCCAAAGTCAGACCTATAGTTACCACAGTATTTGATATGCCTATTAAGAGATGAGTCCAGCCACCTTCAGTCCCTTTAACCTTTGATCAGCGGGAACACAGCGGGGTTGATCTGTTATCAAATTTGCCCCTCCTTTCAATCTACAATAGAAGGAAGGAAGGAAGGAAGGAAGGAAGGAAGGAAGGAAGGAAGGAAGGAAGGAAGGA
>NW_010589204.1:91945-115027 GCF_000705375.1 Tinamus guttatus | reverse complement strand
GAAAGAAAGAAAGAAAGAAAGAAAGAAAGAAAGAAAGAAAGAAAGAAAGAAAGAAAGAAAGAAAGAAAGAAAGAAAGAAAGAAAGAAAGAAAGAAAAGAAAGAAAGAAAAGAAAGAAAGAAAAGAAAGAAAGAAAAGAAAGAAAGAAAAGAAAGAAAGAAAAGAAAGAAAGAAAAGAAAGAAAGAAAAGAAAGAAAGAAAGAAAGAAAGAAAGAAAGAAAAAGAAGACATCCTGCTCTATAAATTACTTTCTGTAGTTATAACACTGAAAATATTTATGTCTATGTACTTTTTTCATCCAGATGAATGAAAAGACAGAAATATTGTGTGGTTTCATGCTTTAACAAAAAAATGGGGTGTTGTCTAACTTTGAAAACCACACAAAATAATTACTTGTGTTTATAAAAATGATTAATTCTGTTTAGGAGACCCACTTTTTGTCCCAAAAGTCAGATAGATGCATTACTCTTCCTTCCCATAATAATGCTAAGACTGTTTGGATTTGATCACAGTCAAAAATAGATGCTGCCATGGGAAAGGAAAAGAATTAAAAACATCAAATAAGTAGAGTTGAGCTCTTTTCGAAGATACATATGAAGCTTACTTAACTCTTGGGAAATTCATTCATAGAACTTTAGCTACATTTCCCGTTACATCTCTCTAAAATGAAATTATTGAAACTCTGCACTAATTTCAACATATTTAAAGCAATGATGAATATTGCACTAAACCTGTATTTGTTCCTCTAGGACTAGAGGAATTATAAAATGAATCTCCATGAAAATTGAAATTATTCATAACATGAGGAGAATATGGTAAGGAAAATTTGAATTCTCCTTGCACAGTTTAAACAGGATTTCAAAGAAGAAAGTGACATTTCAAAAGAGAATAAAGAACCATGATGTGAATGGCTCAGAAAGCAACACCTCAGAAATTGAGTCAACATGTGAACTAACAGCTTAATGTCTGTGTAGATATCACGTGTGAAAACACTGACCTGAGTAAAATAGAGCTGTAGTATCTTTCTGATATGGACAAATCCCAAGATATCTAACATGTACCAAACAAAATCCCTAGGTATTTTTTGACAATTTCCCTTTTTACCTCATAGGAAAATTCTGACTATGGATTTTGTAAAAGTATTACCTAGATGTTTTCTCATGTAACCCACCACCAGGAGGTAGAATTCATGATAATGAAAGATATAAACAAGTATTTCTTTTCTGGCATGAGAGTCAAATGTCTGCGAAGTCTAGTTAAGAACAAAAAGGAAGTAAGAGGGCTCTGTCATCCACATCTCCTTCATGGTTTCTTTGCCTATGTATTTGATTCTCTCTCTTGGGACTTGATGTAAGATTTTAAGAAGGATTTTAAGACTAAATTTCCTTCTGTGTTAATCCATTAAGCTCTTCCCCTTGGACTACTAACTTCAATGACAGATTGGTCATTCACAGTGCCTGAGTTCTTCTTTTTTTTTTTTTTTTTTTTTAAGAATGAGCTGATGCTAGGTTGTTAACTTTTCACTTAGCTGCCTAAGCATTGCTTTTATTTTTAAAAGCAGAACAGAACCTACTGCTAGGTAACATTTGCTATCTGAAATACTCAATATCATATTTTTGACAAAGAGAGCGAGATGATCCCTCACACTTATGTGGCTTTGAAGAAGACCCTCAGAATGTTTCCACTATGCTTTAAAATCAGCAAAAGATCTTGGGGTAAATAATAAATCCATGCTTTCATCTGGTATTTGAGATGGCATTTGACTTCTGCTCCAATAAAATAGCTAACTCCTCATGTATGTCTCTCCCTGTCTTTCCCCACTGGTACTAATATAGGCTGTGTCTTACTCCCTTATCATTCCAGTCCTTACCATTAAGGTTGGTTCATTCTTGGTGTTTGCCTGGTGGCTTACTGGCAACCCTCTTCTGCTCAATCAGGGTTTGTATGGTGCTCATTATCACCACTGGTCTAGTGTAGACTATGAAGCACAAGGAAAAAAATGTCAGTTATATATCTTTGCTGAAAATAATCTGACTGCTTACTAGGAAGATCCTGAAAGTTTTTATTATCTCTCTATATATGAAGAGAAAAATAAAATTAAAATACTGGAAAAAGGAGATTATCATATATATTATGACACAACTATAACTGTCTTGTCTTTTTCTGACTATATTATCTAAATAATAAATCTTATGATTGATACTGCCAGCTATTTCAAATTATATTCAAGTTTTCAGAGCCTTCTGGGGAAAAATGTACGCCTTCAGTATTTTTGTATGCTTTGCTTCCTCATGAAACATTTTTGAAGGACATTTTATCCAAATTTCTTTCAATTATCTCTAAAATCTGAGGATTATACTATTTCACTATAAACAATCTAGCTATAGTTGCAATCCCATGATTAGTTTTGTAAAGATGTAAAAGATTATTCATATAATGGATAGGAAGTGTTTTTTGCTTTTTTTTTTCTTAGATGGTATTGAGTACAGAATGGTTGGGGAATGAAATACTACCAAATATTGTTGCTGCAACTAATAGATTCCTTTCTCTTCCCATTCCTCTTCCTTTCCCCTTCCCCTTTCCCAATCTCTTCTCTCTCCCTATCATTACATTAATTCTTCTCACTGTCATTACTTTAATACTATATGTATCTATGTATAACTGCACACATATTCATGCATTATGCTTTTTTTTTCTGTCTGCAATACCTATTTTTTTAGTGTGTAAAACTTTCCTTATTATGTATAAAGCTTTTACTCTCTTGTTCTTTATCAAGGGATGCATTAAAAATGAAAGATCAAAGACAACACACGCAGTTTCATATGGCAGGACTTTTAAAGTATAATGCTTATTAAAAATATAATACTGTTTCCCTAATCTGGTAACATTGTGTATGAAAAAGAAAAGATATCATCTTCTAGGAAAAGAAAGTAAATTATACTTTTTTCCTCTTTGTTATCTGAGATTAATTCCACTGAACTAATGAGACTTTCAGAATGATCCCTATTAAGTAAAGCTGATTTCAGGAACGCTGTTTATAAACATTTAGGAACCAAAACCATCATATTAAACCTTAGAAAGTGACTCTACACAAATATTGTCTGACAGTGACCTAATTAGAGTCATTTGCATACTAATGAGACTTTGAAAGAGATAAGCAATAGCATGCTTGTAATAGATAATTAATTTGTGTTTCAAAATAAGCTATGGTTATTTAACCACAATTCATATGACACATTGAATTAGAGGAGTTGAGCAAGTTATTTCATAAGAATAAACAACTGTTACAGCTTTTCAGTTTTACTTAAACTCCCATTCAACAAATTTCCTTTATGTTGAAAAGGTAAGGCTATTTGTCATGCTTTTGGTTTTGAGGTTTGTTCTGAAAAAAAGAGTCTAGAGAATAAAGTACTTCTGCATGTCATAAAAGCAGAAACAGCTATGCCATAAATTGTCCTCCATTTAGCATGTATATTGACACAGACTCTACAGCTGATGTATATCTACTGTTTCTTCCTAATCATTTCCCTGCAGTCGTATTTTTTTTAGTTGTCCAATGCCTGAGTTATATAAGAAGCCTCCCATTTTTAATTTCTTTCTGAATATTCACTGTAATAGTGGGAAAAAAAATAGTGGTTTAAACCTACTTTAAAAGCTTAAAAGAAACACCAAGCTGTGGCTTTCAAACTTGTTTTAAAAAGTGCTACCATATTTAAAACTGTGAATTTCACCTGATTTTAGGTAGCGGCAACACAAAAACAAGACCGGTTTGTGCTAGAAAATCACAGAAAAACCAAAGTGAGCACTTCTGGTCACTTTAGGCCAGAGCGGGTAAGTCTGTTTCAGGTTTCAAAATAGATATTTCTAAAATACATATATGTATATGTATATACATGATATATAATGACATTGATGAAAATGTCCTTGTGAAAGCCATTAGTATTTGATCCATCTATATTTTTACTGTTATGTAAACTATAAATTAGGTTAGTCTTTTTTCTCTTTTCTTCTACATAGACAGATGATCATCTATCTGTATAGCTTCTTTTAAAAGACACTTTTTATTTTTTAGAATATGGTTAAGTAAGCAATGCCTAACATTTATTAATCACTTCTAAATATGTATACGGAAATGTAAAATAATTCAATCGATCATTCAAACCCTACAACAATTGCAAATATGGTTTTAGATTCATGTTAAAAGCTACTTTGCCTTCTCCATTAAACACTTCCTCAGGTTATGTTGTAAAGTTGGTGCTGCAAATGCTTGAAGTTAGGTTACATTTGGTCATACGAGAATTGGTTATGAAGCTGCATCCTTCCTTCCTTCCTTCCTTCCTTCCTTCCTTCCTTCCTTCCTTCCTTCCTTCCTTCCTTCCTTCCTTCCTTCCTTCCAAGGGGATGATATATTCCTGTATACATGAATTACCTCATACGCTAAAGGCAAATAAAGCTTACCTTGCAGCTATGCTTCATGCAAGGAGCATGGTAAAGTCTAGCTCCCTAACATTTGTGCAGAACTATAAATAATTTAGATGACAAGTGCCTCATAAAAAGATGAAATGCATCAATGTCTTGCATATTTTCATCTTTCATGATGCAAATGATGAAGCATAAAGTAAGTGCCTATTAATTCACTGCAACTGGCTAAAGAACTACAAAGAATTTACAGTGATTTATTAAAATTCTTCTGTTAGAATGTCTTCCTCTTTGAGACCATTAATCTCTGTTTCATATAAAGCTGAGGCTTGTCTTTGGTTTATTTTCATAAAGTTAAGTCAATCTGCAGTAAAACATTGCTGTTAACAATTACAATGTGCCTAGCAATGCTAAAAATATGCACTAAAGATATAATTGTGGGTGTGTCATTCATATAATAAAAGGACTCCACAGACAGAGTTTCAGACTTTTTATTTATCTTCTCGGTAACTGAAAGGTCACCAACCAACAGTGACGTTAACAGGCATGTACAGCAATGAACTGTCTACCTTTATAGCCACAAAAGTATCTACATGATTAATATCACATTTGAATGGCTTCACAGAAAACAGAAGGAGAGCTAGCTAAAAAAGAATAGTGGTATGTAATGACAGACTTTTCCTTAAAAGAATTTGTACGTACGGTCAGTAAATAGCAGACTTATTTTGAAAAGAATAGCCCCAAGTACTCACACAAAATGTGTGGGAAAAATCATTCACCTTGATAGATCTTCAAAATCAAAGACAAGAATCTAAGACAGAAAGTTTAAGAGCCTCGTGGGATTTTAGAAAAAAACAAACCAACAGGCAAACAAACAAAGAAACAAAAAAGCAGATATTTTGTTGATGCTTGAGATAATTTAGTTTCTCAGAAATGCAGTAGAAAAAGCAAAAATCAGAAAAATTTAACTTCATATTAATAAACTGAACTGTGCGATGTGTTGGTGCATTGATATCCTTCAGAAAACTTATAGTGACATTATCGGCTGATTTGAAAGGAAAATAAAATCACGATGTTCCATTAAATTAGAATGTTTGTTAGCATTGTAATTGTTGGTAATGAAATGCAAAATTGCCTCAGAATAATATATATATGTGATAATGATAGATTTTGATATAAGCTTTGTAAAATCACAAATTCTTATGTAAGTTTAAGAAATGTTATTAATCATAGAATAGAATGCTTAAGGTTGGAAGGGACCCCTAGAGGTCATCTAGTCCAACCCCCCAGAGATGAAACAGAAATGAAGAAATGTTTAGAAACTCAATAGACAAAATAGATAAAGGAAGCATACAGGAACATCATAAGAGCAGGTCCTCCGAGCTTTCATGAGTAGTCCAGCTAATGGGTTCTATGTCATACTCTCTCTACTGGGCCATGATAAATATAAACACTGCTTTGAGATTAGCAACAGAGAATGTTCAATTTTCTTGCTTTTTGGAGCAATTTTAGCATTATTAACCACATACATTAAAAAAAAAAAAAAAAGAAAGAAAGAGAGAGAGAGAGATTAATTTGACCTCTTTAAACTATTTTGATCTCGTTACTGACAAAGCAAGAAAAAGTTTGGACCTGGACAATCATCAGTTAATCTAGAGATAGAAAAGGAAAAAGCTATGGCCTAAAGCTTCTTTACTTCTGAAATCTATAGACAAATATTTCAGTGAAACCTACTACTAAGTAGTAAAGATTTTCTTCTACACATAGAATCAGAGATACCGCTGGTAATGGAATGATGCAGTTTGGCTCCTTTTAACAACCACAGTATATGAGTAAACAGCAGTGGCAAGAAGTAGAAAGTTTCAGGGATAAGAAAATGTTTTATAATGATAAATAGACATGAAATTAATTCTTGATGAACCATGAGATGTTTAACATACTATTACATGCTGAAATGTTCAGTATTCTTTCAACGATTACCAGTGATCATAAAGCCATTAGATCAACTCGTTCGATCTACATATGTCACAGTCCATTACACTGAATTCTATTAAACCTATTTTCAACCAGTAATATGTGTCTGACTAAGGCTTCGCTCACATTATGTTAAAATGCATGTTCTGGCAGACTAAAGCATATTTTGCTTTGGTAATACAGAGTTGAGACTGAGATTTTGACAGAATCTAAACAGGATTTATACAGTATTTGCATAAGGATTTGAGCTTTAGGCTACCCTATGGGAAGAAATCAGGAAAGGAAGATAGGAAAAGGGGGTGCTAGTTTCAGTCACTTGAAGATAAGATCTGTAAAGCTAATTTCATCTGGTAAAATAATTGGGTAGGAATTGTGGGTAGGAATTCTGGAAATATTAAGGAACATTTGTGACAAGGCATTTACCTAATTGCAGGGGTAGCCAACTCCTAAAAGAGGACAAATTATTGCCTTCCCTTGTAGGATCTGTGCAGCTCAAGGTTGATAAAGGATTTAACTTAAAGGACATCATTCCTTAGTAGGATAGAAGAAAAATGACTTTTTTTTTTTAATAGTATCAGTAGTCTGTTCAAAATTGCATCAGGGAATCACTTAACTTGAGTGCATGAAATAGTCTACTAGATATGCAAGTACCTTTATTTTTACTCATATCAAATATGCATACTACTTTCTGCAGATTTTGTTGCAGTATGGATTACATCTCTGATTAGCTAGCTATCACGAGATATTTTTAAGACACATTTCCATGGTAGTAAAAGTGTTCTTCTCAATCTCCGAAAGCAAATTTTTATTGCTATTTTATCATGAAAACCTTTCTTCCTAACATTCCTGGTTTATTTCTCATTTATTTACTATTCATTTCAAGCCTTCAAAAAGTGAGTAGTTTTGTTCGGACATACAAACCACAAGGTATTTCAGTGTTTCCAGGGCATGTCTCACAACTAAGTTTTCAGAGCGCATACTGACTATTATAGCAACTTTCAAGTACACTGAGAAAGAATGCAGAAAAATTACAAATTGCTTCAAAAGTAGATATTCTAAAAAGTGTGAGGTGAATGACAATGGAGTGCAAGACCCCTATATTCAGCAATAAAGTGATCTAAGAAACTGCTAGCACAGGCTTCCTTAAGTCGTCTTGTGGTATACCCTAAACATCTCTTTTAGTCTGATTGCTGAATAAACAGTAGTGATTTTTAAGTGTTAATAGCTTCCTAGAGAGGAAGTCACGGGCCCAGATGATTTTCTATTTACATTTCTTTTCTTTATTATCCACAAACACCTGAAATGAGACTGATCAGTCAGGGTAGATACAAGAGCAGACACAGTAGGAAGTTACCAAAAAAGTAGCTGCCTACAGCCAACAAAAACATAGTCATGGTCCTCTGCTTCTTTTTCCTGCATGAGAGATCTGCAATGTCCTGCACCATCAAAACAAAGCTGGGAAGAATATTGTTATTTGGGAAGAATACTAAGAAAGATCAGTTTCTCTCTATCCATAGCTCAAGGGAAAACAAAATTACTGTCTTTCCAGGACTATATTTCCCATGCTCAAACTACCATTTTCTCATTTTGAAGGAGGAAAATTCAACTGTGCTTGCATTCTTAGAAGTTCTGTGCTAACTGCATCAAGAAATTTAAGTGTCTGTAGAGTAAACACGACTGTCAGTAATAGCTGAGGGACTTATTTGCATTGTCTTAATACCATATATGGAGACAAATTTGTGGTGTTCCCTGCAAATATAGAACTCCAGAACATCTCCTCATCCCAAGAGTATGTAATCTACAAGTTTATCAAGAAGCTAGGAACACCAGTTGAGACAAAGCTTTATATTTTCATGACTGATTTATTGTGCATACTCAAATGTATGAGTAGCCTTGCTTATTAGACTAAACTAGAGTTACTAGAGTTTACTTTTCCTAAGTAAACCACTAAGGTAAGTTATAACTGTAATCCAACTTAAGTAATCATGAAGTGATCATGACTATAACATTGTTTACTAATCTAAACAAACAGACTTAAAAATATTATTCAAGGTTTTAAATTTCTTTTAGCACACGTGAGATACAAAGATTGTTGTGGAATTTCACGAGATGGCCTTATTGGTCATATATCCTAAGAAAGCTTGGTAGCCAGAAGACAGAAATATATTGGAGGAAACTGAGAGGAAAGTTTGAGCATAGCATGAGAGATACAGAAAAGATACATAAGAATCCCAGAATATGTAACATACAATTTTACACTATATCACAGAGCATAAAACTGGTGCTCTTACCATCTTCGCCTTAAGAGATACCAATGCTGCATATATGAATATTCTTCTTTTGTGATTCACAGGAGAAGCTAAACTACCTGGAAGACATTTCTATGATGCCATCATATTAATTGATTGTGTCCGTGTCATCAGAGTCTCTGCGATGAGTCTGAATGTTGTTAGTTCAACTCTGTGTTGTTTCTTACTAACGACTGAGGTCAAAGGGAATTTCAAGCAAGTAAGGTCCTTGCAATGACTAGAAGACATCAAATAATTGCAAGAGTAAATGTAAATGAATACTGTATTTATGATTTGTAGGGAAATTGGCATGTTTAATTCCTAAAAAGATGTTCCAAAACTACAACTAATGCATTCATCAATGGCAAAGCTCTGCAAAATGCATTTATTTATCTATTCTCCATCTGCCTCTTACTGTCACAAGATCTGCTTATTCAGCTTGGAATAAAGAATAATCCTTATTGATTTTCAAAGAAGTCATGAAGTTGATTTCTCATTACTTGAACAAGTAATGGATTCTCTTTTTCACCTACTCTCCAATATGCTCCTTAGACCTCTTGTTCTGTGGTCCATCAGACTTGTTACTTTCTTACTTGATCTTTGTATCATTAACAAACAAGAAAGTACCTTTGCAAACTAAGGTAAAGTTAAAAGCAAAAATAAAATCAAAGAATACCTTATGATCATTGTCTAAAAGCTGTTGTTTGGGGCTTGAGACTAGTAAACTAGAGATAAGTGTTAGATAATACTTTCCAAAGGAAATGTGAATCTAAAACAACTAGCATAAGGAAAATAGACACTCTATCATTAACTTAACTAGTACTGAATTTCTTACAATATTCACTAGAGCAATTTTCCTCTCCTTTCCTCATAGGAAAGATTGTCCAGGCCAATAGTAAACACTGTAGCTCTGTGCTGGACCCCCTCCAGTAGCTCCATGTCCCTCTCATGTTTGGGAGCCCAAAACTGGGCAAAACACCAGATGTGGCCTCACCTGGTCTGACCAGAGGGAGAGACCTTACTCTTCTCAGAACTCGAAGTCTTCTACAGAGTTAAGCACAGCTGTGGCACTGGGTCATTTCTGTACACAGTTTATGATTGTTCACTCTAAACATCTGAAATCATGATTTTCCCCTAGTGATCCTTCCTCCTTCATTTTTCAGATGCTTCTATATATTTTAATCTCTTCTGTTTTTTTTTTGTTGTTGTTGTTGTTGTTATTTTCTGCTCTTACAGAAGTAGTTGTAACCTAACAAACATAGTGGTTGATCAAAAAAACTGGGAAACTGATCGAGGGGAAATTTTCTATTACAAAGCATCTCCTTTTGGCAATACCGTTGTTTGGGTATTTACTGATGGATAGAGTCATGAATTACTACATTCCGTTCGTTTTTCCAATAACTCTTCTTAAGGACTTAATGGGCCATTTTCTACTAGTGTCCTCACAGCTTCATGCACACATTTTTTCTCTTCATAATTCCTAAAAAAAACATAGGCAGATGGAGCAGGGAAACTTTTAATGATTCCAGTGAAATGAGGAGACTCTTTAACTGAAGTCACTAAGTCTGCACTTCTGTTTAGCTGCTCCGCACAAAACATCTTTTTCTCCTAACTGCTAAACTGCATCCTTCTGCCTTGTCTCACCTGGATTGTAGCTTACATTAGTATATTGCTCTGAAAATAGTTCACAGAATTGCAAAATAAATGCTTTTGAACTAGATCATCAGGAAAATATGAGAGATTCAAGCTATGCAGTGTTTTGTTATTTTATGACACTTCCTTACTTTTTCCAGTATTATGGCTAAGCTAAATGCATGCGCTTCAAGTGTGTCTTGGATTCTTCTATTTCTAAAATGCTATAAACACAACAATGTACAAATAATAAAAAATATATAACCATTAATTGGTGTTTACAGGTATTATCCATCTATCAAAGCAAGTCATAAACTTGACTAAGTCTGTGTCTGAATCAAAAGTTTAGATTCCGCTGAACTGTAGAGCTCTGAGATGGTGAATCCTGAATCCCGACCTAAATCAGACCTCAGCTTTCCCAGTTCAGCTGCAACTAGGTTTTATTATCTCACATTTCATTTTCCTTTCTGAGTGCAAAAATGAAATATTTCTGTCAACCATACTCTCACATCCCATGTGTACTGTTATAGAAGATTCCCTGTTTTACAGCTGTACATTAAAAATGATTATATGTAGCCCACATGTAAACTGAGAAAATGCTGCTCCAGTCATTAAGCATCTTGTAGGGAGCTGCTCTTTCCCGTACATAACTATGTCCTGAGGGATACTGCGTTAAAAGTCACCTTGGAGATGTGCAGTAGTACCTAGCAGCATATCATGGATATTTTCTTAAAAACAAAGTTTATTCGTTCTCTTCACTCCAGATAAAAATGGCAGAGGCCTCCAGGACTGTTCTTGTGCAGTAGCTTCATGGCCTCCTAGTCTATAATGGAGAGGCCAACTGCCAAATACAAGAGGTCCAATTCTCCTGAAATAACTCCATCTTATTTTCAAAATAGTAATTTAATTACTTTGAAACCTGTAGTTATCTCTATTAACATTTCTCCTGTGTAATGCATTGCAATGGATTTTCCAGACTGCTGAACAAGTGTACTATGTGACAACTGATGGAAGAACAGGGGTTGCAAGTGACTTGGCTATCATAAATGTAAGAAAGAAGTATGCAAAAAGGCAAAAAGAAACCCTTTTTGCTACATGAAGCAGCACTTCAAAGGAAACATAAACACGCCTGCACTTACTACCTTGTACATTAGACAAAACAAAAATACCACAAAATTCAGCTGAAAGACTATGAAAGGGGGCATAATTAACCACCATTACATTCACTTAGACTTCATCGGTTGCAGACTCTCTTTGACCTCCTTTCTTACACATGAATATAATGGAGTCTATATTGGTCAGGTATATAGTAATCTTCTGGAAGGAAGTGTAAGTTAATTAAAGATAGGTTTCTTTTCCATTTCAATATTCATACTATATTTTAAAGCTGTTTTAACTGTTAAACTTCTCTTTTCTGACATCTCAGCTTATAAATTACACTGTCTCAGATATGTAGTGGCAATTTCATGGTAATACATGAAAAGGATGTAAACAGATTTTAACAAGATCTAACAGCTAATTTTGGTATACGTCAATTAGGCTGCTGTCAGTAGAACTGGAACTGCAGTGGGTAACTGAAAGAAGAATTTCATCCAAATGATCTGTTGGCAAGGTTTGACATTGCCAATAAACTCTCTGTGTCAATCTATTACCTTTAAACAAGAGCTATTCCATTACTTTGATACAGAATTATTTTTTCTGTATATATATGTGAGAATCTTCAAAAAACTGTTATACAAATTTAGAAAATGACAAGAACTAATGAAGCTACTATGCTGTCATGGAGCAGCACTGGTTTTCTAGCATAAAGAATGAATGTACCCACAACGGTTTACAAGACTGGGTACAAAAAACTGTTCTGGCATGCAGATACCAGATGATAGCAAATTTTGTATAAAATCACAAGCCAATTTATCTATACCTCAGAACATGTAATTGTAGGAAACATTGGAAAAAAATATATACCATTATGAGCTTTCTGCTGTACAGTAAAATTTTAATTCTATAGGTTGAATTTGTATGAGGACAGCTTTAACCTGTATGCAGGGTTTTGTAATTAATTATAAAAAAAAAAAAGTCTAGGATTCTATCAATATAGTGTCCTGTGGAAATCACTATCAGATTTTTATTATTTATTTATTTATTTTGCTATTCTTCTGTTTGTGTTTTCAGAGAATGCAATCATTATGGTGACAAAATACGAGACATCTTTTGCAGCTACTTGAATATAGATTTTCATGAATCAATTATGCAAAGGCACATGGCATGATCTTTTCGCAGACATTAATCAGATAATAGATCAGCCAGGCACAAATTGGAGCTGGATAATTCTACAATTTACCTAATATTCCAAGAGATATCCTTACACGCCCATGGAGGAAGCTTGAGGGACCTTAGTCAGGCTTGTCATTTGTCTCTTGGATCACAACATGATATCAAGCAAATTACTTCTCTGCACTGAGACCCAAATTACCATCTGTAAGATGTGATTCCTGATTATCTTCTCTGTTTTAAAATGCTTGGAGTGTCTGTACCAAATTGATAAAGAGAAGAAGAGTTTATTAATAATTGTATGAATAATGACCACTCCCATTCACCCACTGTTCTATAGCTTATATTCTGATTTTAGTAACCTGTAAGTGTTTTAGAGGACCTCAACATGTATGATGAAAGAGAAGGTGGCAAGAAAAGATCGATACACACACATGGTATCATAGTTACCATTAACTACTACTCTGGTGAAAAAAAATAAAAGTAATTTTTACTTCATGTTTGTTTTTATATCACTCACAGTGAACATAGATGTCTACTATGTCTTTTTGTGCTGATTCAAGATCCATTATAAGAAAGTCATTCTCTTATGACTCTTCTTTGACCCATCTATCTTTTGTACAAGTCAGAAAAAAATGAGTAGTATTTTGCATTCTGTTTTTTTCCTAGCAATTATCTTTGCTTCTAAAACAGTTTATCCAGATAATCTACAGAGCGCATAGATTAATATTCTGTGTTACACTACTATTATTCAGGTAAAATATGTATATATCAAATTAAAGTTCTGTATCATTAGAGATGTATTTTATTCAAGAGCATGCCTGAACTGTCAACATTAGGATATAACACTAATAAAAGCTTATCTGTGCAGTGAAATAATTATATAATTATATAGTATAACATTATATATTATTATATAATTATACAGTATTATATAATATAATTATATAATTATTTTGTTATCTAGATATTATGCCAATAAATACAATTAAAATCATGTATTTTAGATTTACCTAGAAATAGTCTATTCTTACCAACTAATCAGCCCTTTTTTGCTTGTTTTTCTCCCATTGTTTATTTGCTTGTTTTTCCTGTGTCATCTGTTTCTTTCTTTTCTGGACAAAAGTCTTTACTGAAAACAATTTCCTTTTAGTTTATGTTTTGATTATTACTACTGTTTTTTATAGGTCTTGTATGGTAGAAAATCTAATAGTCCATATCAAGAGATAATCAGCTTGTGTCAAAGGAAAAAAAAAAAAAAAAGAGCGCTTTGCTGCCTTGACAAAGCGGAATCAACATGTAGCTAATTAAACCAGATGTTCAGAGCACATAAGCATAGAAAGAATGTTACAGGCAGCAAAGAGCATATGGTCCGAGCTCTATGTTAATCACTATCACAAATTTATCTGCAATGGTCAAAGTTTCTATAAGCTTTTTGAAGAGGTTTGAAGGTAGAATTGAAGGATAAAGAAGTGATTTTTTTCATGAGAAAAAAAGATAATGTAACATTTTGAAATGTACAACAAGCAGGTAACTAAACAGTGTAACTACTGGAGGACTGGCAGGAATTAATGTGCCCATTGCAAAAATAAAGTAATTAATAAGTAGGATGGACACATTGCCATTTTTTTTCCATGACATAAATATGATATGTCTCCTCGTAAAATTATTTATTTATTTATTTATTTATTTATATTTTTCTTGTCTTCTCTTCATATCAGCCCCTGAACATTCCTGGGACAGGAAAATTTCTAGAGCCCCAGGCTTCTACTGCCATTAGGTCTTTTACTTTGATCTCTGACTTGTTCTGTTGGAGCCAAATGAGACTCAACTTCTCAGGGCAGAACAGAGCTCATTGCTGAGACTCAGTAAATACTAACCACCTATGTGAAATAACTTCAGTGTATTTGTTATCTCAAAAGACACAGACAAGAAAATGGAATATGTCTATCCTTCTTGGCCAAGATCATGTTAGCGTGTTATTAATTATAGCATTTTTAGGAGAAAGAGGTATATTTTAATTGTGTTTTGTGTATTCAACAATATTAATAACCAGTGGATGAATTATTTGCTCTTTTTGTTACACAGCCCAAGAGCCCAACTTCGGTCCAGTTTCATATTTTTTCCCTTTTTTTCCCCACTCTGCAAGAATTAGTCTCCTTGGTTTTGTAGAATATAATCCATTACAGATCTTTAATTATGAAGTGTGAAATCTTGATCTCATGTCCTAGAGCCAAGATTGCATCCCTTGAGAATTGTCGGGTGGGGTTTCAGACATCTATCTTCGTGGAGCTACTGGAGAGAGTCCAGCACAGGAGTACAAGGATGATCAGGGGCCTGGAACACCTACCCTATGAGGAAAGGCTAATATTGCTGGGCCTGTTCAGCCTGGGGTAGGCTGAGAAGGGATCTAATCAGTTTCTATAAATACCTAAAGGGAGACAGTGAGGCCTCTTCTCAGTGGTGGCCACTGACAGGAATAGAGGAAATGGCCACAAATTGAAGCATCAAAAGTTCCACAGGAACTTAAGGAAAAATTTCTTGACAGTGAAGGTGACAGAGCACTGGAACAAGTTTCCAAGAGACTTTGTGGAGTCTCCTTCTCTGGAGATTTTCAAAACCCGCCTGGATGCCACCCTGTGCCACATGCTCTAGGTGACCCTGCATGTGCAGAGAGGTTGGGCCAGATGATCTCTAAAGGTCTCTTCCAACCTCAAGGATTCTATGATTCCATGAGCCTATACACATGCAATTAGTGACATGTGAGGTATCCTTGAGTTTCTGAGACAACTGTAGAGGGCTGTGAGCTAAGTTGTAAAAGGCCAATTTGTGTTTTTCCGGACTGCTGCCTGAAATACCTTCGTCCAACAAAGATGAAATGCTATGAGTAGTCAACTGATGTAACCACTTGAATAACAATTGACATTAATGTGTCAACAAGGTGAGAAATAGACACTATTCTTACATGAAACATGGAAAGAGGAAAAGTGTCATTTAAAATATATTTGTGAATATCTTTTTATAATTTGTATTTGTGTACAATAAATGTGTGTGAGAGGTATGTCTATGTTAGTCTAAGTTGGTAAGAAAAAACATTAGTTAGTACTATCAACTCCTGAGGCTGAGGTTAGCAGAATTTATGCTTTATTTTTTATTTAATATTTTGCAAAATTAATTCAAGCAAGCAATTGTGGCTCAACGATTCAACTTTTCAGCAGCCTACAATTCAAAAAGCTCCACTTCCCTGCAGTGAGGAGAGAGTTACTTTCTCACATCTTTAACTAAACTGAAGTCCAAAATACCTATGTATGTATTTTACTCTAAACACATGAGTTCCACTGATTTCCGTCATGCAGGTGCATAATGTTAAGCATATGTAGAAGTCTTTCCAGGATGAGAGCATATATTTTACAGGTTATGCAACTGACACAATATTAAGGAGATAGGAAAAATATTTCTATTGCATAATTTTTGTTTCTTTTTCATGTTGAATAAAGTTAGCTGTATCTAAGTAAATGTGGATTTATTTTATCTTTATAATAAATCTTCTTTCTGATCTGTGATCATCATCTGAGGTGTCTCATAATCTGGAAATGTCTTAAATTTTGCTCTGGAGTCAGAAAAGTATTGTCCAGCAGAGATTTTGACATTGGAGTTTAGTTAGAAATACGAAATAGTTTTAACAATTTATAAGGAAGGATCAAAAACACTTTATCAAGTGATGTTGTTTATAATGTTATATAAGAAGAAAACTCCAGTGGAATTTTAAGCCTGTTGTGGGAACAGACTGATTAATCAACCATAACTTTAACAGAGTTCTGTAGCAGTTTTGGCATCCAACCTTGATCTGTTTCAATTATCTTTTAGACAGTGCAAAACCAATTGTTACGGACAGCATGAGAAAAAAATACTATTTGAGCTGGTTGTGTCTGTTAGAGACTTAGTGTCAGCATATTTATTTCATAATCTTAGCTATATTACCAGGTGAAAACAGGAATATAGCCATATATAATCCACCCAAGGTGAGTAATAAACATGACAATATTTCAGGCAAAAAAAGAAAACAGTTAAATTTATCAATGCGCATTCTCCTGCAGGGAAATAACATTTTTAAAGCCAAAGCAATTTAGTAGTTATAGTGGTAGTTATTCTGAAGTCAGATGTAAAAAAAAAATATGGAAAGGAGATAAAGGCTTTACCTATATGATAAACTTCTTTTAATTATCCTCAGAAGTTATAATGTTTACTCTTCTATGCTGAACAGTAAGGAAAGGGCAAGCAATATGTTTGCTTTGCCAGGCTTAGCTTTTCTTAGTGCTAAACATTATTGTAATCCTAACTTATATAGTGACATACAGCTTTATGGTAACACTAGTCAGCGGGCTGATCAGGCTGCAAATGAGCACAGGATCAATTATCTAGTTCCTCTTTCTTGACCTATGGTCAAAATAATTTGGACAATTTGACTGTCATAGAATGACACGTTCTATGCTTAGTTATCTCCCTAATCACTGAGTGATCAGATCCTAAAAGCCTAGGAATTGCCTTCCCAATCTGAGCACAGATGAATTTCTTCTGATTTCTGTGATAATGACCTAACTGAATAAATAGAGTACTTCTGGTTTGTACATATTTTCTATCCACTAAAGTTTGATTCTTACCATAAACTTCAGAGTTCCAAATTTGCTGAAAGCATTTTATATCACCTGCAAATTAGATGTGTTTTATATCTCAGCAACCGCTGTGCAATGGCAATGATTTCACATTCCCCTAAAAAAGAACAGCAGAAGAATCTGTTGTCTTGTTTCGTTACTGTGGTAACTAATTCCTAGTGCTTTAATCATACTGATGGAATAAACAGTTTTTAAAGAGGAGAAGCACCCTTTATTCTAAGGATAAAGTTTCTAAGTATCACAATTATAATTGGTAATTAAAAAAAAGTATAATATCTAGTAATTTTTAAGTACATAATCTAGCAAAGATTTATTTCTTCAATATGGACCTACAGAGATTACTTCCCTCTTGTCATAAGGGTCCCTATCAATAATTCTTATAAGTAGAGCTCATCAATTTTGTTGCAAGCATCTGTGATATACAAAAATCTCAGTAACTCAGTATGGAAAATAAAATACTTACAAACTCTTTGCAGCTATTTGCAAAACTGACAGATTTGTTAGTCTCCTATTTTATTGGCTCAAGATGTCTCTGTTCTGTTTCCTAACCTCAGAATCTTATTCTTCATTTATACTTCAAAGCTAAGTGACTTTCTTAAATGAAGAAACTCAAGAGTTTGCAATATCTTTCTCACTTTTTATTTGGGTTGATTTCTTAAAGCCAGACAGCCCAAATGGCCTACGTGTTTATTTATTACGTAAAAACATAAAAAAAAAACACTGAAACAACTACGGACTGCAGGTTTGCAGCAATTAATCACCACTTCTGAAGGGCTAACAATTTCAGAAATCAATCCCCTTTTATCTCCCAAGTCTTTTATTACCTGTCTCTGCTTGAAACCCTGTGTTGCCAGCAATTATTTCCAAAGATGGATTTAACTGTGGGGAAAGTGCTGCTGGCAGGGTCTGTTTCTGTTTTCATTTCTTGTTTGGAATGGATTCAACCCATCAGCTTTTCTCAAGCAAGCCTGACATGAAGAGACTCACTTGTTGCAGTAAGTGTCTTCGTTTTCATTTGTAAAACTCACGGACTAAAATAAACAGACAAAAGCTGATTACAATATCTAGGCCTTCCTTGTGTACATGTTTATTAACTTACTGATAAGCATTTTGAATTTATTCACTCTCTGTATATAATGCAAATGAAAATACTATTCAAAGAATGCTAAAAACTATTTAACAAGCCTTTGCTTATTCAAATATTTTAAAATTATTAGATTTGAGACACATATTACATATATTATTTGTATATCTTTTTCAGGAGGAATAGAACCTTTCTGCAAATCTACCCCACCTGTTTAGCTTCCAGAAACTACAGAAAGGAATTGTCCTTAAGATTCATCTAGATGCCTTAGGTTTCAAGGCATAAATAATTTTGCTCTTTTACCTTCTCATTAATAGAGCATATTACCCTTTTCTCCAGAGCAATACAAGCACATATTTTTCATTTCTTTTTCTTAAATAATGATATAGCGTTTAATATTCCCAGTTAATTTGTACTGATGAATTTCTAGTTAAGACAAATCTATTTTCAAAGGAAGGTATGTGCATAAACATTGAAAACTATTTCATTAAGTCAGTGACCTTTTTAAAATGAACTCCTGACTCCTAAAATTACAAAATAAAACTGAATACAATCTAAAGGCAGAAATATGGGAAATAGAAATTACATGTGTATTGGTTTCCTGGATTGATATACAGGAAGAAAAGCAGAGGGACAGTTTACCTCAAAAGTAGAGGAAAGCACCTACAATATTTCTTATAGCTCTGAGCACTGTAAAATGTACACTTCTGTTTGGTTTTAGCCTGTAATAATAGCAAATTCCCAATATCTGGTTTGCTTTAATTGCATACAAGTAATACTGGACTTTAACACTTTAATTTTATCAGCTGAGTTTTACATCTCTGCAAGAATGAAACTAATGCACTTTAAAACCTCTTACTTTTGATGGAACTCTGTATATATGTATATATATATACACTAAAGTAAATCAGCAAAACCAGCGAACTTTTTAACTGTTTCCTTTTCTTATCCTTCTTATACTGCAGAACCCAATATTTTGCTCATCCTGTGAATGTGCTGATACTAAACAGTCTGCTAGCAGTGGTCCTTCAGATAATCATCAGTACTTCCAGGGAAAATAATCATTGTACTAATGACAACTTTTAACGTAAACAGTATTTCTATAAAAATCAAAACATCAGCATTTGGGTGGACTAGAACCTCATTTATTTACATCAATAAGATATGCACCTTAGGACATATTGGTCACATTTGAGTAATGTATTGCATTTTCCAGTGTTTTTAGAAGCAATGAATAATGACAGTGGAAATGTTCAGGTTCATTAAAGAAAAACAAATATGGAGCAATGGAGCAATTTATTTAGAAGGAGCTTATGATATGACTTGACAGTTGCTTTGTTTAGACAAGTGTCATAGTTTTATTTCATTGACCAAATTTTCTGAAGGCAAACAAGGCAATATTATTTTACATGTACACTGGATAAATGATAGCATCAACAGGAAAACAATAGAGAAAAACTCTGGAAGCAAATAATTTTTTAGAAAGGAAGGGCATCCTGTATGCTATCTGAACTTTCATCAGAGATATTCTGCCAACCTGATAGCTGAAAATTGTTCTCCACATTTCTGTCTTTCCTCTTTTAATTATAGGTTCATTCTACAGATGTCTCTTGTGTCCACAAACTCCTTTGTTCTTAAATTGTGTCTGATTTTAAACATTCAATGAATTGCGCCTCAATACTGAATAAAAGCCTTCTTTTCACTTCTGTTTTCTGTAGTTCACATTTATGGACCTCTTTATGGGCCTACAGATCTGACTCCCAATGCACAATTTCCTCTAGTGCAAAGCAGTGTCTTACTAAAAGAGATTATAAATAAAGTGTTATGGAAGGAGGCAGAGACTGAGATTTTAGCAGTAGGAATAGAAGAAGATGAAGTGAAAGGGCAGGAAGGGGTATTTCAATAAAGGGTTCATTCAATAATTTCAGAGGTGTTACTGGTGTTATGGTATAGGTTTAGAGGATAGAACCAAGTCTTCTGGGTTTTCATAGTAAGAAAACTTCCTCTGAAAAAACAGTTATGATTCCTTCTTCTTCACCTTTGGCTTGAAGCCCTTTCATGATTCAAAGACCACTAATGCAGGTGACTCTCCTAATCTCTAATGTGAATTTATTCACAATTTGTAAGTATGTTTCTTCATGTGACATCAGCATCTGCTGTCTAAAACACAACTTTTTCCCTTCCCTCCTCTCGCTGCACAGGATATTTTCATAGACATCAGCACTTCTTGTCTAAGACACCGCTCAGCTTTGCTAACCGAGCCATTCTCCCTTATGGCCTCTATACTCTGTGTGTTGCAGTACCCAGCAAAGATCATATCATAAGATCAAATAGCAGAAGTAAAACAGGGATGGTCTGGGCCATCTGCACAGTTTGAGCCACATAACTTCTCAGCTTTAGTCGACTTCTGTTCCATTTTGAATAAGTAATTCTGGACCTAATTTGCACCTGATACTGCCTAATACTGTACCTGAGGTCTTCTCCATTTTTCCTAAATACCCTCCCATCATTACTAGAAGCATTACTAGAAGCACCTTTGAATCTGCACACTTGGCAGATTTCTGCAACTTTTCTGCAATTAATAGTTAATGCAGACACTTTTTTCCTTCCTCTCTTAGCTAATGCGAATGCAGTTCCTAGCAGATATATTTCCTACCAGTCATTTAATTCTATTACTTTGCCTTTGGACTGTGCCAGCCATTTTGTCTGTAAAACTGTACTTGGGTCATATAACCCAAATAAACATACCACCATATCCATACCACACACTCCTGGTCAACACACAGCGTTCATAAATTATTATCAAATATCACTGTATCTATTACTCTATCAAAAGAATTTTCTAGCAATGCTTATTCTGTATGAATTCTTGTTTATTTTAAAATGAAAGCTGTCATTTCTTTTCTTTTAATACTTATTACTTCATTTTATAAAGTCCTGAAGTTATGTTTTCCAGGCAATGAGTTCCCAGTAATCTCTTTGTGTATGAAAGATATTCTTATCTCAAAAAACTATTATTGTTTCTTTCCCTCTATATCCAGACTTTAGCCAAATCCTTCCACAAGATTGAAAAATAAATAAGCAAAATAAGAAATAAAGGATCTAACAGTAAGGACAGCCACATCCTTATCATATTCTGCCTTAGTTTCTTCTTGTGTTATTGCATTCAAATCCTTCATTTCAAAAATATCTTCTGAAATAATCTTTTTCTCTGACAGTTTAAAAATATCTATTCCCTCTCTTGAAGTCATTTCAGTACTGTCCACAACAACATCGAGTAAGAGGTAAATTGCTTGTCCTTTTCTTAGAGATTTTACAATTTGCTGGCTGTTTTTGTCTCTCTCGCTCACACAACTGTGTTCTTCTGGCATACTCAGACTGACCACTGAAGCCTATTTTTTCTGCTTCTATGGCTTTCTGAGTGTTTTCTCTTAATGTCCATTTTGGCACATACTTTTGGCACACCTAAAATCTTTGTACATGAGCCTTCTATAAAAACTGTTCATGTCATCCATAACAAGTGAAGAGAATAGCAGATAATTAAACTTTAATTAAAAAAAAAATCAAGCCATAAAAGTGTTTATATGTCTTGCTTACTGTTAGAAGCTACCCAACAGAATGGTAAATTCTTGGAACAGGCTTAAAGAGAAATGTCCTGGGTTTGTTTGCTTTCATTTTAATCTGATTACAGAGAGATCAGAGAAACTACAGTGTCTCATAAACTAGACCAAACATTCCTCCAAGATACCCTCCTCAAAGTTATCATAAGATAAGGAAACCATATGTACGTTCCTATTCCTTTCAGGATAACCACCTCAGTAGGCTACCTTTCAGGCCATTCTTCTGGTCTGGTCTGGTTTGGTCTGTAAAAGAGATGCTTTTAAAACAAAACAGAACAAAATAAAACAAACAAAAAAGCCGAAACAACAAAACGGTGCAATGAACAACTGTCTTCAGCTCAGTGGTTACATATCCTTCTTCTCTTCCCTGTGAGTTAAAGAATGCAGCTAGACGGTATTTGATGGCTCTCCACATCCTTCCTCAAAAAGAAGTGGCGCATCATGGATCATTAGTTAAGATCAGTTCAAGTATCAAGAAACACTGACATAAAAGTCCCAAATTGTAATATGTCAGATTTTGATTTTTGTCGGGTTTTACTTCTGAAGTCGAAAATAAAAAGTGTTCCAAGTGCTCCTTTATATGTTGCTTTTATATAAAATTAGCTGCATTGTATTTATGCAAGCCATTGTTCCTTCCTTGACGATGTCTCAGTCCCTTGCCAGGATTCTGTCTACAAAGATTCCTCCTCATTCTTCCAAGTTTTGACTCAGTGAAAAATAAATAAATAACATAAAAATCATAAAGTAAAGCTCTGGAGCTTATGCTGAACCTTTAGATAAAATTTGGCCATACCAATCCACAAAAATTAATGCAAGGAACTGGCTTAAACAAGGAGAAACCTCCACTGCATTCCCTGTATTCCTTCATTACATGCTTCATCTGTAGTACAAGCCTATGCTGCGCACTATATTTTAAATTCCTTATTCCTTCTTACAGTCCAATCAGCAAGGAAATACATCCAAATCATTTTCCTGCTATGCAGTGTTTTACCTTCCAGTAGCATCTTTCCCCAAATCAGATAATAAATCATTAACAAAAGTTTTAGAACATTACAGTTTTTGTAATAGGATAATTTTCTTTCCTAGCTATATTTTGCCTTTGAATGCCATATTTTGTAGGGA
>NW_010589204.1:71064-91935 GCF_000705375.1 Tinamus guttatus | reverse complement strand
TAGGGAAAAAGAAAAAAAGAGTATGAGGTGGAGGTAACATTTACAAATAATTTACAAAAAATCTTTATCATTTCATGAAAAAATCAAAATGAAATCAAAATGAAATTAAGATATTTAGCACGAGTTATTGTCTCTCTCTCCAAATCTGCAGGAGTATGTTATTATTTCTGTTCTATATTGAATGGGATTGAAAATCTTAAAAATATCTTTACTTTCTTTCATTTTTTAATTTTGAAATATCCTGACAAGTAACCAAAACATTAAATTAAAAACCATCAAACAAACACAGAATCACAGATTAGTTGTAGTGGGAAGGGACCTCTAGGAAACATCCAATGTTCAAGCCATGGTCAGCTAGAGCAGATTGCCCAGGGCTATGTCCAGGGATGAAGATTTTTTTCTTCTTTACATGGAATTCCCTGTGTCTCAGTCACAGAGAGCCATTGCCTCTTTTCCTGTCACCGGACACCATGGACAGCCAAGAACTCTTCCACCCTCTCAGTCCCACCCCGACCCCAAGCCTTCTCTTCTCCAGGCTGAATAGTCACAGGTCCTCTGGCCTCTCAGATATGAGAGATTTTCCAATCCTGTCATCACCCTCATTGATCATGGCCCTTGAACTCTATCCAGTAGGTCCATGTCTCTCTTGTACTGGGAAGCCAGACCTGCACACAGTACTCCAGAAGATAAGGCTTCACCAGGGCTGAGAAGAGGGGAAAGATCACCATTTCATTCATACCTTTTTACTGAAAAATGAGCTTTCTCTTTGTTTGTTTCTCTAGCCTGCTACTGTCCTTTTGAGTGGCAATTCAGGCATCTGTTGTTTCAACTGTTCCTCACAGTTTTGTATTGACTGCAAGCTTACTGAAGGTGCTCTCTGTCCAATCATACACATCATTAATGAAAATATTAAACAGTATTGGCCCCCATATCAGTCTCTGGAGGATACCATTAGTGACTAGCTTGCAGGCAGACTTTAAGCTGCTGATCTCAATACTCTGAGCATGGTAATTCAGCTATCATGTTAGTCAGATATGATTTCCCCTTCATTAATCCATGCTGATACTCATGATCACTTTCTCGTGTTCACTATATTTGGAAATAGTATACAGGCTTATTTGCTCCCTCACCTTTTCAGAGCCTGAAGCAAGGCTGACCAACTTACTCTGATCCTTCTTCTTGACTTTCTTGAAAATAGAGGAGACATTGGTTCTCTTCCAGTCCTCAGGAAACTTCCCAAATTGCCACGACCTTTCAAAGATAATTAAGTGTACCTTCACCGTGACATCAGCCAATTCCGTCAGCACTTGTGGGTGAATTCCTAGAAATCTGTGGGTTTGTGTATGTCCAGTCTCTTTAATTGTTCCTTAATGTCATCATCCTTTACCAAGTATGGTGGGCTATTTCTTAATCCACACTTTCCCACTGGTCTCAGGAGACTGGGATTCCTGAAAGCCAGTCTTACCCATAAAGAGAGAGGTGAAGAAAGAAGAGTATCTCTGCCTTTTCCACGCACTTTGCCTTCAGACCCTTTCAACATTTAGCAGTGGTTCGACATCTTACCTAGCCTTATTTTTGCTACTGATGTACTCATGTGTAAAAACCCTTCTCATTGCCCTTCATGTTACTTGTCAGATTTACCTTCAGGTGAACTTTGGCTTTCCTAACCCCATTCCTGCCTGCTCTATATTCTTCCGGGGCTACATGAGCGCTCATCTGTGCTTCTTTTATATGCCAAGTATCATCAGGAGCATTTTATTCATCCACTCAGGTCCCCTTCCACCTTTGCTTGATTTCCTGCTTATAGAACATTCTTGAGCTCATAGGCGTTGCTTCCAAGCAGGCCTCTGAACAGGCCAAAGTCTATTGTCTTGAAGTCTAGGGTTGTAATTCTACGGAGGAAAAAGAAAAAAAAGAAAAAGAAAAAAAAAAGGTATTCGTTATAATTCTTGAACTCTTCCAAATATATAACACAGATTTCAAGAATTTAGCAAAATAACATTTTTAAATTATATCCTTTGCCTGTCGTAGCTTACACCACTTGATTTCAAAAACAGCAGCATACTTAGTGCTGAGGGGATTTTACTCGAAGAGCATTCAGCATAAGCCTCTAAAGTCATTTTATGCAAAATGGATTTTTGTTTCCAAACATGAGCATTCAATTGGACTATTCAGGAATGAAGCAAAGTAAGTAAATAAGTGGATTGGTTTATATTAGGTATTAATTACATACACCTGTGTGTGTGCAAGTATGGAGATATGTAAAAATAATATTAGGTAGAGAATATTTGATTTTCTTTCAAAATATATTTGGAGAATGAACTACATTGATTAAAAAACTGCTCTGGATGTTTGGATTTTGTAAAAATCACATACCTTTTTTTTTTTTTACCACACAACATTCTTTTCTTTAAGCATATTCACGGGTCACAAAGATGTATTTGCAGTCAATCTCCTTTCCTAGCCTCAACTTTTTGACCCTTCCAATACTATATGACAAGTAATTGATCAGTTGTACTTAAAAAATTAAAAATAAATGCTGACAGAGAATACTGAGGGGAACTACACACATTTCCTGGAAAGTTTTCAGAACCAAAAATACTGCAGTTACTATTTCATTCATTCAAGACAAACCTCAGAAGTCAATCTTTAGATTCTAACATTGATTTGTGCTTCACTCTTCAGATTCCAATCAATATCATCAAGAAAATAAATAGCAAAAAGGCCTTCAACCTGAACAATGCTGGTAAAAACTTCAAATGAATTTGTAGCAGTTTTTGAATAAAAGTCAACTGAAAGTGATTTTTTTACTTGTTCTTAAAAAAAAAAATCAGTTTGTCATATTCTACTTCTTACTCAATGAAAAAAAAAATTACCAAGATCAGCTCTAATGTTAGCACAGACATGATTATCAGGTTTTCAAGTACAGAAAGGGCGATCAGCTCAAAGAGTCCATGCTTTTCAGACAGTTATAAACCCACCAGCATGTATTTACAGAAATCAGTACACCTCAAATAACTTAGTTCATGAGTCATTCATAATCAAATAGAGCTTTACACTTCACCTCAATCTGTTGAACCTGGGAAAGGACAACTTTGCACCTCATTTTAGTTCTACATGCCTGACACTTTGAAAGCCATACTATGAAATATAAATTTTGTTGAGCTTAAATCTATCTTCCAGTATGGACACTGGTACAAGATTTTTATTTACCTCTTAGAGAAATGAGGAAGTTTATTAAAAAACTTTACCACTTTTTTTTTTTAAAGAGTTTAAAAGGGTCTTTTTTAACCAATATTCTAGACAATCGCTATGAGATTGTGCAGCAGAGCGATAAAACCATTTTTCATTGAAATCAAGGTATCAGGAGACTTTAGTTAAATGAAAAAGGGAGGTTTGTAAACAAAAAAAACCACACATGTCCTAAGGGTAACTTTCTCTTTCCCATAAAGCCAGAAAAGCTTCCAACAATTTATTTTTTTATACATGAAATGTTGTCTTTTGTTACTCAACATCAGCATAAATTAAGGAAGTATAAGAAAAGTTTTCTTCTCTCCCAATAAACCACTTTTTTTTTTTTCTGCTCCTTCACCTGTAACCTAACAAAAATCCACCTTCCCTAACAAAGAACTCATGAAAAGTTATCATTTGTGGAGATGTGTTTTCTTAAGGAGGATGACAGAGGGAGAAACAGTTAGTGTAAAGGTATTGGTTATATGGCAGATTATATAGGTTATATAGATTAAATGAGGGCAGAACAGATCTGTTGATGGAAAGCTAGAAAAACAAGTCTGCAAGCTGGGGTCAGGGTTGGATGAGGAACTGAGTGAAAACCCAAGGAAGATCCAAGAAGTTTCTCACAGCTCCCTATGGCTTAGCAGTCTGCTCTCAAGTTAGAGGAGGACCACACCAGACTTGGCCTTGAAAATGGGCAGGAAAGAAGTTCCTAAGGACATAGTGGGCTCCCATCATATCACCCACAAATTGCACAGGTCAGTCTAATCTCTGAAATCAGGTCACATAATCTTACTCTCAGCAGAAAGTGAATAAAGGAAAGGCATTGTACATTGCAGAGATGCCCTTCTCTCACCAAAGTGAAATTTTTCTTCACTTTCAGCTCTAGGAAATGATACTTTTGGTCTATATTTACACTGAGCCCTCCATGTTAACAATCACTTAACATACAGTTGTTGCTTCTCCACTCTGGCTCCCTGATGATTTGTGTTACATGTACAGGTTTTCTACTGAAACAAGCCAAATGGGACAAATGGACACAAGCCAAATAAGTGTGATTCTACAAAATGCCTGAAGTAACAAATCTCTGCAAAGTAATATCCATAAAACCACCCAAGATTTGGCTGCCTCTACTTTATGCAGTGCTCTAGCACTATCCCTAAAGCCTTGTAACCTCAAATACTCTCTTACCATCACATCACATCTCAGAGCAGTCAACACGTGTCCTCCATATCACGGTCACACTATTAAATGGCAATTCACCAAACATGATTCTTCCAAGCATTCAAGAAAAAAAAAAGAAAGAAAATACATTTGGAGCATAAAAAATAAGCCTCACAACAAAATAGCATTTATGTGGTATGCAATGGGATCACCGCCTGAAGCCAAAAAGAGACTGCAGTCAAGTGCTCTGTCACATGCATAAGGGCAGTCAATCCTAAAGAATATTAGCCTGGATCAAAATCAGATAGAGCCATGTTTAATTTCTTTTTCTGGGGAATCAGAGAGCCAATGATTGTAGACTGCATTGACATAATGTTGTGTTGTCCACAGCCTATATTGGCATAGTGTCAACATGATTTGAGAGCTCCAGATTTTTCAAAGCCACTGCTTGAACTTGTTGTTCTCTCTTCCAAACCATGCTCTACCACCTCAAATGCATGTGTTGGCTTCCACATCTGACTAGTGCATGCCAACACTATTCTATCTATTTGACTTCACCGAAGTGTCATATATATGACTCTTTGCCCAGACAAGGTCTGGAAACATCATAATCACTCTTCTATGTCTAATTCACTTGGATTTGGCTTCAATCTAAGCCCCTTTTTCAGCATATTTAAGTAAAATAAACCATGTTTACCTATTAAATATCGTATCATACTTCACTATTTTCATGACTGACTTCATGAAGATAAACACATACATCCACTCACCTAATTTATCAGATTAAATAAGATAGACATGAAGAATTTGAAGCTGATCAGTCAAGATAGTCTAAAATATATGACTTGATCTTTTCATTATCTTTTTTTTTCTACTACCACTAAAACCAGAAAGCTCTTCACTGTGAAGCGCAGCTGCTCTCTGTTTAGTGATTCAGATGCTTGTTTGGGGGCCTAACATACATTGGAAGGCACGCAAATCTAGTTATTGGCCTTTTTCCCTAAATCACCCAAAATTAAACTTGAATACATTTGATTACATGCTTATTTATTACTCCTCTAAAAGGCAAATGTTATCTCTAGTGTTCCACTGCCTGGATGACCTGGGAAAGAAAAAGTTCATCTTGCTGAGTCTCTTGGTCCAATCTTGATTGATGTATATTAGGCTTCTGGACCAAACCCGAAAAAATAAATGTCCCCCCTTCACCTGTTTTTTTTTTTTCTTCTGTTTTTTTTTAAAAATACGTATTTGTCTAGAAAAATCATCCACATATGTAAATGGAATCAAAAGACTGGAAACAACTCTAACAAGAGTCCCACATTCAGCCTACTGCAGTTACAAATAACTAAGTAATCCAGGAGCAAACTAAAATGGTCACAATAATGTTGATCTCTTGGTTGCTCTCATAAGATAAGATCTACCATTTTACTTTCAGTCTGTTTTATATTCATTTTACACATATCTTATTTACATGGGCAACTCTTCATGCAATTATCTTCCAATTATCTACTGATTTTAATACCTATATTAGATTTTGTCCAAAGTTTGTACTAACAAAAGCCACAAAAAAATCAGATTTCAGCAAAACTATCTCAGTCACAGAAATGACATCTGCTACCCCTAAAAATATCTTTATGCAAGTCTCAATATTGATAATTAAGTTGGTGGAATAAAGTGGTTCAGAAAAAAAAAAAAGAACAAAAAAAAAAAGAAAAGAGTGATCAAAGGGAATATAAGCACAAGTTTATTCATTTTTCCTCCTGGACAGTATGCAGACAGGAGGCAGTGAAAGTGAGAGGAAGATGACTCGAAACCAGGATGTATGTGGTTTATCTCCCAGTCGTTTTTTTTGAGTAGTTTATGAAATCTTTGACCTGGGAAGCTGTAGGAGGGTGAATTTCATAAAACTGGTGTTGTGCAGTACCTTTTCTAAAACATATGTCTCCTATTATCTGTTCAAGACATCAGACTTCTCTACAGCCACAAAATTCAGTAGAATTAATCAAAAACTGGAACAACTGGAGTTCTCTAGCAAAAGCCATCAGTCTTCCTTGTGAAATAACTAAACAATCTAAAATTGGGTAATTGGTTGTCTCCAAAATTTAGAGACCTGATTAAATAAAAGGATGCTGTTCTGATCGCACCTAATCCTGATCATCTTTAACCCACCTCTGTGATTCGGTGGTAATCTATTTAGCTAATAAACTCACATAACACATCACATAAATACTTGTCTCTCTAGATTTCAGAGGCAAAGCAAAACATTCTATGGTAATATAGTATTCCACTGAGCTAATAATTTAAAACGTTCACAGTCTAGTTAATGGTAAGAACTGAAACTTTACATCAAATGAAAATATTAATCAATTTTATGGTACTTAAGCCTTACCAGTAAATTGGCAGCTAAGGTTTGTATTTAGTTTGCAATGTCTATGATTGTATTGTACATCTTAAGATCATGGATGAATCAAATAAATCTCTGAATTCCTAATCACATGAATAAGAGATCCTACAACAGCGTAGCATATCAGCATTCAAAGCTAACCACAATGTTTTTCATTCTGTTATGTCAAGATCCTGAAACTCTATTTTCTCTGTAATGCAATTACACAAAATCACACATACTCAGAAGATAGCAAATACCAGGATCCAGACCACAAAAGGCACTTAAGTACCCAACTTCAAGCAAATTAAGCCAGTATTAGCTATTTGCATACCTTTGTGGATCTAGGACTAAACTGCTTTCAATTCTATCCTACTCACTGAACAATCAATAACAGTTTATTCAAGACTCTGTACTACAGACTTAACTATTGTCAAAGGATTTTTTTTTTTTTTTTGCTTGATGCTGCATATTGAATTTTACCAATGGGATATGTTGTAAAGAGAAAGAAGAAATGACAGGAACAAAGGAGGGCTGTGCTGCCATCCAGAGGGACCTGGACAGACTGGACAACTGGGCGGTGAAAAATCTCATGAAATTCAACAAGGCCAAGTGCAAGGTCCTGCACCTGGGGAGGAATAACCGCAGACACCAGTACAGGCTGGGGACTGACCTTCTGCAGAGCAGCTCTGCAGAGAAAGACCTGGGCGTCATGGTGGACGACAAGTTGACCATGAGGCAGCAGTGTGCCCTCGTGGCCAAGAAGGCCAATGAGATCCTCGGGTGCATTAAGAAGAGCATCTCCAGCAGGTCAAGGGAGTTGTTCCTGCCCCTCTACTCAGCCCTGCTGAGGCCGCATCTGGAGTATTGTGTCCAGTTCTGGGGCCCACAGTATAAAAGGGAGCTGCTGGAGAGAGTCCAGCACAGGGCCACAAGGATGATCAGGGG
This sequence comes from Tinamus guttatus, assembly GCF_000705375.1. Next base: position 84,206 of record NW_010589204.1, on the reverse strand, counting down.
CCTGGAACATCTGTCCTATGAGGAGAGGCTGAGGGAGCTGGGCCTGTTCAGCCTGAAGAAGTGAAGGCTGAATGGGGACCTGATCAGTGTCTGTAAGTACCCCAAGGGAGGCAGTAAGGAGGATGGTGCTGGCCTCTTCTCAGTGGTGGCCACCGACAGAACTAGAGGAAATGGCCACAAACTGAAGCATCAAAAGTTCCACAGGAACTTAAGGAAACAAAAAATAACAGTGAGGGTGACAGAGCACTGGAACAGGCTGCCCAGAGAGGTTGTGGAGTCTCCTTCTCTGGGGATTTTTAAACCCCGCTTGGATGCAGTCCTGTGCCACGTGCTCTAGGTGACTCTGCGTGTGCCAGGGGGTTGGACTAGATGACCTCTAGAGGTCCCTTCCAACCTTAAGCATTCTCTGATTCTATGAAAGTATCTATGTAACTGTCATTTATCCAAGGAAAGGAAAGGAAAGGAAAGGGGAAAGGAAAGGAAAGGAAAGGAAAGGAAAGGAAAGGAAAGGAAAGGAAAGGAAAGGAAAGGAAAGGAAAGGAAAGGAAAGGAAAGGAAAGGAAAGGAAAGGAAAGGAAAGGAAAGGAAAGGAAAGGAAAGGAAAGGAAAGGAAAGGAAAGGAAAGGAAAGGAAAGGAAAGGAAAGGAAAGGAAAGGAAAGGAAAGGAAAGGAAAGGAAAGGAGAGACAGCAGCACTTGTGGTCACTGAGCTCAGCACGTTGCAGCACTAAGAGCTAGCACTATGTCATGGGCACCAGCAGTAGCAGAAACCTTGGCCAATTTAGTAAAATAATCTTTAGTAGCATAACCTTTAATTTTACTATTTCACCTTCCTCTATATCAATCTTTTCAGTGCTGGAGAGGGTTTGGCTGAGGTTACAAATAGAATAAATAGAAACAAACAGGCAGCATGTCCGCAGAGTGTTTGAAAGGACCAAGTTGCTTTGTCAAGAGAGGAGGCTTTCCTGGGAAGCAAGGTTACACTCCTCCTTGTGAAGACAGCCTGTGACTTCTGCAAATGTGTAAGCAGCTGCTTGTATTGAAAGGGCAGTTCATTCAATAGATGACTGACTCAAAACCCTGATCCAGACTACATCCCGATTGAAACATTGCAAACTCCTTTACACAGGAAGAAGTAGTGCAAAGAGTGTAGCCACTCAGGTATAGATCCTCAGTAAACTGAGCAAAAAAAATAAAAAAGGAGCTTTTAAGCTAGAAAGATGCAGAAAACTAATTAAGAAGTGGGGAGGAAAAAACTAGATCTTCATTAGCAAAAAACCGCAATCTAGAAAGTCATGACCTGAGATGGAGAGTGTGCTGTTCTCACATATAGTGGTTAATATGGCAGCCACACAACACTGTGTTCCTGCACCTGTACTTATTGTTCCTCGGCGCAGGCATGCTTTGGGTCCCTGGTTTCACCCACCTACATACCTACTGGTACAAGTGAGCACATTTTTCACAAAAGCACCTATCTTGACAAATAAAATAAAATAAAATGAATGAGATTTTAACAGTATGAGATTATGAAGATATTGACTATAGCATGTGTCTTTTATTCCATATTAACCCAGTGGCTTACCTGAAAACCTCACTTTTTTCCTAAGTCTTAACCACAAGGGGAAAAAAATCTATCCTTACCATCAATAAGGGAGCTAATGGTGACAAATTAGGCGACATGGCAAGTACAATACTCTTTCAGAGAACAGTTCTATTTTATGGCTCCTTCTAGCACAAAGCTATTATGTTCCAGTCTACAACTCCATTGAAGGCTATTATAAAAAGAATCCCCCCATGCAACTCATCATACCGTAACAACTTCTGTGCCCCAAATATCCTGTCACTAGGGATTCTGTTGTATTGTTCCCTGCGTGAACTTTGAAAACATGGGTTAGAGATATCAGCATTTCTTAGTTCTAACCTTGAGGGTGTCCCTTAGACTGAAGAAAACAGGCATCTACACTCTGCTCTACTTTTGCAACTGTAACTTATGACCGATCCTTCGTTCATTAAAAAATAGAAATTGCTTCCTGAACTCAGTGTTCCATCCTATTATTGTGGAAACATTATGGCCTTGTAATTCACCATTACTGCTTATTTACAGAGATATAATGAAGACAAACAAATATTTGTGTTGTCATTTCCAGGATTCTTCTCTCGGGCACACTCATTTCTGCAGCACTTCGATGTTCAAGCCTCAGGTCATATGAAATATGTGATTATCAAAATTTACCGAGTCCTCGTGTAAGGTAAGGTATAATGGCACACTAAGAGAGAAACAAGCCCTTTGATAGGAAGAAAAAAAAATTACAGTGTTATGGCTGAAAAACTGAAACTGCCTGGATTCAGGAATTAGGTCACAGCATAATGGCGGCAGTTTCAATGGATTACATAATAACATGACAGCATTGATAAAAATGAGCAAATTTGTATTCTAACAAATTCTAAGGTAACCTATTTACATTAGTAATAGATTATACCTATTTAGCATTTCATAATCAAATTTGTCCTCATTGAAAGCCAGTATAAAAGACAGCTAAGAACAGAGTGGGGATTTTGTTTTTTCGAGATTTAAAAATGTTTACTGTTATCATTAATGTAAAGTCATGTACAAATCTCAAAATAGATTAACACAACATAACACTAGATATCACTTTGGTGAGTTTGGAATCAATAAACTGCTACTACTTTAATTTAAATAGAAGTTGGATTTCATTATGCTCACTACATAATTTTGGCTATGACTACTCCAGTAATTCTACTACAAAATATTACTTTTGAATACAGTTTAACATTTGTCATAGTCATCTTGTTCACTGGCAAGCCTTAATCGTTATTCCGACTAGAAGTATTAGGAATATTCAAGGTTGTATTAAATAGTTATCTAAAACGTTCACAAAGCCTACCTTTCACATTTCCGTTATAACAACATCAGGGACAGAGAATTGCACTAAAATATTGAACCTTGAAATGCAAAAACTTGAAGAATCCTAAAGATACATTGTGAAGTTACTGACAGAGAAATAGACTGTTATTTGAGTGGACCTTCATTATTTGAGATCTTAATTTTAGTTTATTTAAAACACTTTCAGAAATAACATCTTAGTCCTTTCTAAGGGTTACAAGGAAAAATAGATACTTTTTATCTCAGTGAAAGCAGTCATGGATATAGAAGCACTAATACTATTCAAATAAAACTCCTGAGAATACACAATGGCACCAGGCTAATAAGTGTAGCTAAATTCTGTTTGTTTTGAAGTTCATTTTTATTAATTATTTAAACATTATGAAACTGAGATGAGGGAAGGATTATTCAGACATTTTTAGCATTGACAGCTTGACACTAATGTGGATTATTTTAATATTGTCCAATTCTAATTAAAAAAAAAAATAAACTACAGATGTGTCCTTATTTTGAACGTCTTGTTAAAATAGTTAGATTTTTTCATTATTTTTGGATTGTGGCCTTATGTCTAATACTGCCATGTTTCCAAGGAAGCACAGTGTAACTAAGGCAAGTAACCAGCCTAATATTTGATCAAACTAAATACCTTCACTTGATTCACTGGGTGTTCATAAACAATTGTCTTACATAAGTTTGTCAATGTGCAAAGGGGTGCATTATTTTGCCCTCCACTTCTTTTTCATATCTTGCAATAGTAAAAAATATCTGGAAGCAAATTTTGAGGATTTGTTCTTACAAATATTAATGTGCTTGCTTAAAATATTGAGACTAGAATTGAAAATCACTATGAAGTATACTGTTTTGACCTTCATAGTGGTCTGGAGAGCCCTTTTAAGAAATAGGATTCTGTTCCCCATACATCTATGAGTGTTTGGACTCATAGATCCAAACAGTAAACCAAATTCTTCTCAGACTAAAGGATCTCACTTCACAGCTTACTTCAAAGTACCTACATAGCAAAGCAAACATAGAGTTCAGTGTCGCTGATCTGCCCATTCGCCCATCTTCTCTGGAAAAAAATTGGATTTTATTAACCTCCACGTCTGAAGTTTAAATCGTAATCTATGTATTTGCTTTGTTAAAGTCATTCGCATTCTCAGATTGTCCCCCTCTCTCCCCCCTCCTTTTTTTTTTTCAGCAAAAGTTCGTAAAATAGTAAGAGTCATCATATCTTTCTGCTGGCAGATTGTGACACATTGAGCGTAATCTGGAATGAAATCAACTGAAACACTCTTTTGTAAAGAAATGTTAGAGGCGACTGCCATGTTACTGAGGAAAAAAATGAAGGGACTTTGTTGCTTCAGCTGGCAGACTGTCACAAAGCACTGCTATATGGCTCTCGTCTGACTGACCAGCAAATTATAAACCTAGGTAAAGCCAAAAAAAAATTAGAAAAAAATCCCATTCTGTAAAAGTTAAAAAGATTACATGACACAAAGATTACATCACATTATGCATTACATGTCCAAAATGACACTCCAAAACATTACCTAAAGAGTAGAAAGAATTAGAATACTCATGTGCACTGGTAAGTAAGAAAAACTATTAGAGCAGGTGCATGAAAATGTCGTACCATGAACTTTCAAAATTTTTATTTTATTTTATTTTATTTTATTTTATTCTCTGTCATGTGGGGGTAGAAGAAAGGGAGGAAGCTGAGTTAATTATAAGAGAAAAGAAAAAGGAATCCCAAAGGACAGTTTTTCAAAACTTAAGATATGTTTGCATTTGCTAGAATATTAGAATTATAATGGAGCATAATATTTTCTCTCTCTCTTATTTTCTCTCTCTCTTATTTCTTGTAACTCATTACTGTGTGAAGATATCTACATAAGACTTCATTTAAATAAAAAATATTTTTAACCCCATTTCTTTTGTAAATCTCAGAACAGCCCTGAAATAGCTAGGAGAGAGGCTATGCTACATAGCATTTTTTTTATTATTTTGATATTCTGCATGTAACTTCAACTTCTGTATAATGGTCATAATGGAAACATGACCCAATTTCTTTTTTTTTTTTTTTCTCTGTTGGAGACACAGAATTATTCCAGAGATTAATTAACCCATTACATTTATAATGGAAAGCTGTATTCAGAGGCTTTTAGGATGAATTCATTTAGTAGCTGTAGTTGCTTTGTGTATCTCTGGCACAGCAAAGCAGCTGTAAGTTCTCTTCACTGGTTGGCTTCACAGCTGCTTTATGTTGCCAGCGTGACACAAAGCAGCAACAGCTTCCTGGTGAATCTGGTCTATACCAAATATGCCTTAGATTAGATATATATCTTTACACATCACTGCTCAGGGCTTTGGAAATGTAGCTTACAGACCATACAGTATAATGAGAAGAACAGACAGACAGAACAAGAAGCTCACTGAGTACTTTTTATTAAGGACATAGATATACCTGCAGTTCAAAGCCTTTAGTCCAGGCGTTCTTCATGTATTTCTCAAAGATTTATATGCTGAATGTACAGTGCAGTACTAAGATTCCATGCTTTCTCATTGCCTGTGTGAAGACCTAGCTTTAGAGAGATTTCGATTAGACCTTGACTAAATTACAGCACACACTACTTCCTTCCATGAGAAAAACTCGTCTTCTGATTTTTTTTTTTTTTTTGTTCTTTTACAACCGTAACTGTTCATCTGCTGTTTGGATCAATTTACATCTTATTTTTATTTCCCTAATCTGTTAAAGATGATAATTTTCTTTGAGTAAATCTAACTTAAGTACTCAGATTTTCATCTGTCTTGTCATGCTTTCATTGAACCCAGAAGTATCAATTGCCCTAAGGACCTTGGAGCTCAAGAGAGGAAGGTGACTTATTTCAGGCATTCACAAAACAATTCCAAAACCACAAATCCACCTTGATTACTTGCAGCTGTATCACAAATCCTGCTTGAAGCATTTCTGGGCTGCATCAGGAAGAAAAGACTACCTTTGAGTGACTTCAAATATAGTTAACTGTGCTATCCTTTCCCTGTCAGAAATAACAAGAGGTCTTCATAGTGTGTGGTTCAAAAACATAGGTATAAAAGTCTCCCCCACAGACACTTTTTTTTTTTTAATTTTAACAAATTAGTAGTCATTTTGGTAGAACAAAGCAAAATAGGCACATAATAGGCCAAGCCTCCTATAAGTTTTTAACAGACTTTTCTTTTTTTCCAAAAAAATCTTTCAGAAATGTTAATGTGCTGAGTCTTATTCCAGACTATTATGTATTTCCAAGAAATATTCCAGACATAATTATTGTAGTTATACAAGAAAAAAAAAAACTATTATGTGAAGCTGGATATACATGTGTATCTCAAAGTACATGTGTACTGTCTGTGGCACGAATTCAGAACTGCAGAACTCAGTGTTATTATTATAGCAAACTAAAATAAAGCACTTAACCACCTCTACCTTAATAAATTCAAAAGAAGGGCTTTTATTTGTTTTTTGTTTGTTTTTAAGAGGAAGAGGATTATCCTATGTTTTTAAAACAGAAAGATCTATTCACAGTATAGATACCATGGTCTGGGCCACCACTGTGTTTAACATGATGAAGTTTCAAAATGGCCTTCAGTTGTTACAGATTGACGATTATGCAAAATGCTCTTCACAGTGAAGCTGGGGATAAAGTTAACTGGTGATAAAAATCAGCAGAGCTATGACTGTGAAAGCACACTTTTAAGTCAGTATAGTTATGTTTATATAGAATCAACCAAGTTATGAATATAGATAGATTTAGACAGACATAGAAATTTCTGAAACACATTACTTTTTTAACTAAAACTATATCCTGTTTTGTTTTGAAAACTTATCCTCAAATTCTGATTGTCTTTAAAATTGGTCCAATTCAGTTATTTTTTACAATTTGAAAGTTCGGATTGGGTCAGTTTATCCCAATACTGGTGTCATTCCCAAATCTTTGATTTTGCTTTAGTCTGTCAATGTTGTAACATTTCAGAAAAAAAATCAAATTATTTTCCTTTTAGGATTTTAGGGCTTTTGTTTACTTTTTTTTATTTTACTCTGGACTTATTTTTATTTTCTTGTTTTTGATTGTTGGTTTATTTGTTTTTGGTGGGTAAAGGCCTGGTAAATAGACTGAGAAACTGTGCTGTAGAAGTAGGATCAAAAATTTAGCTCTATTTCTTATGATCTCTGGGTAAGGACATAGGTGTCAGGAGTATTCCTCAGGTGTCTGTTTTTTTGTTTTGTTTTGTTTTTCCGAAGTCAACATCAGGGATGAATTCTGCTTCACAAGAAAGGAATACATGCTTGTTCCACTGTTGGAAGTTTGTTCTTATAAATCACAGTGTAAATGTCTATACCTGAGCCAAGGCTTTCTTTATAGTCAGGGAAGAGAAAGCCATTTTAGGAGATGATTCATCTGAACTATTTTTGAAAAGAATTACGCCCTTGAAACGCCCTTTTTTTTTTTTTCTCACTCTCTTGACTGTAAAAAGAGCTGAGGGTAAATAATCTGGTTATAGATGTCTAAATCCTGGCAGGTAAGTGCTGCTCTAGGTCTTTATCCACTGATAAACCCAAGCAGAAGAGACACATCGTATAAGACACAGTCAAGTGAGTCCTGAGCCCCGTAAAAGACAAATTCAAAGGTAAACAAGAGTTTGTAAAAGACTCTAACCCAGATACTCTGTGGGTGGAGTCAGTGGGCTACTGACCCAGACTGGCACTGCTTGAGCCAGGGGGCTGCCCAATTTGAGAGTTATCATTCTGTGAGCTGCATGAATATAAACACTTTTCTAAACACATTTCTAACCTGACCAGTTTAGCTATCAGTTCTAACCAACTCCGATCAGCTACCCACATAAAGAAACCAACGGTATTTCAAACAACTGTGAAGGTGACAGAGCACTGGAACAGGCTGCCCAGACAGGCTGTGGAATCTCCTTTTTTGGAGACCTTCAAAACCCACCTGGATGCCATCCTATGTAATGTGCTGTAGATGATGCTGCTCAAGTAGGGGGGGTTAGATCTCCAGAGGGGTAGGGAAGTGGATGATCTCCAAAGGTCCCTTCCAACCTCAACTATTCTGTGATTCTGTTAAACACAGTCCTTTGCCATGTCTGCAAAGGGTTATATCCTGTTGGGGTTAATAGAAGTTAGAAAAAATGGCAGGCTAACAACTTTGCACTATTGGGACCAGGGTATGACAGAGCAAAATTAAGGCCAAAGCTCCTCAAACAATGCACTTCCCAATATCTCATACCTCGTTTATCCCTTGACAACAAGTCTGGAGGTTGGAACATTTCTGACGTGATTGGACTTGTTAGAGGCAAGCCTGATGCAAGTTTACTGATTTTTTTCTCCCTTCGATAGCAACTCAAGATCACAGATGAATTCAAAAGTAAGATCTTGGTAAATTAAGCTTAAACTGGCTGTAAGAATTTTGAATTCTTATTCAAGACAAACCCTTAGGAGGTTGAGATTTTCACATTGCTAATAGCCACACAGGCTTACCTAAAACAAATAAAACCCCTTTTCAACTCAGTAATTACAACAAGTTCAGACAGTTAACTCTAGCTGCTGCGTTTAGCAGACCTCAGAGAAAAAAAAAACCCAGCTTGCACTTTTGTTGAGAGCCAAAAATAATTATGTGTTCTGTAACAGTATAAGAGTTACTGTGTAATTACATGAAAATAAAGAGTGAATTTGGTATTTATGTATCATAATTTAAATGCACTGACAATCATACTAATGACTGAATAAAATAAACCTGCTCAGTCACAGTAACTTGTTCTAACATGTAGCTGTTTAGAGATATGATATTGGGAGGAAATAAAAACATAGCTCATGTTGTTTTGATGCCTTTTCTTTCCTTCCTTCCTTCCTTCTTTCTTTCTTTCTTTCTTTCTTTTCTTTTCTTTTCTTTTCTTTTCTTTTCTTTTCTTTTCTTTTCTTTTCTTTTCTTTTCTTTTCTTTTCTTTTCTTTTCTTTTCTTTTCTTTTCTTTTCTTTTCTTTTCTTTTCTTTTCTTTTCTTTTCTTTTCTTTTCTTTTCTTTTCTTTTCTTTTCTTCTCTTTTCTTCTCTTTTCTTCTCTTTTCTCTTTTCTTTTCTTTTCTTTTCTTTCTTCTTTTCTTCTTTCTCTCTCTCTCTCTCTCTCTTTCTCTCCTCTTTCTCTCTCTTTCTCTCTTTCTTCCTTTCTTCCTTCCTTCCTTCCTTCCTTCCTTCCTTCCTTCCTTCCTTCCTTTCTTCCTTTCTTTCTTGGAGTATACTTGCTCTTAAAAGCATACTTCCTTTCCTCATTAAAAAAACAGAAAAGCCTATAAAACAGTACACAGAGTTCTTCTCCTGACTGAATGTGTTACGTGTGAAGTTAAATATAGATCAGCATCGAGTTAAGGTGGCCAGCACATGTCTTTTGAGCAGCATGTGGCTCTTAAGCAGTACCAGCATTTCCCCATGCTGGGAGTGCACTATGTGTCCAGCAGGAAGGTTACTGAGAAATCTAAGCCTCCAGCTGTGGGAGGAAGTGAGTCAGCCAGCGCTGCTGAGGACAGTGCTGCCCTGTCACCTCAGGGTGCAGACATGTGCTTGTCCAGCCCCATCCCACTTTGGACTAGCAGGATCTGGGGGATGAATACCATGTCTCGTCATCAGAGTTTTCCCACACCACCTCTTCCCAAACTGGATAGTCTGTTTCTTGTGATTCTCAAAGCACCTTCTGATTCTCAGAAAATAAGGAAACCCCACAGACTCCAGCACACAGGGCTATTGGAGCTACAGGATAAAAGTGTCTTATGTATGATTTTGCATTGCATTCATGAGAACAATTTTCTTTTCCAATTAATGCTGACAGACAGTGAGAGTGCTAAGTCTACAGCACAAAGATTTTTCCATGTTGCTGAGGGAGCTTTCCCTGAAGAGATTAACCAGATTGTTTTCTGTATTTCTTGTGATAGTCAGAAAGTAGCTGCTCATGATTACAAAGTGGACAAGTCTGAGAAAATAGCCCAGAGATTTTCAGCTACTGTTGTATATCTAAGTTTAAACACACAAATTCCTAAGGACTCCAATGAGCCTTGTCTTAGTCTTGTAAGTAATGACCAGTACTCCTCTAATTAAAAAATAATTTTGCCTTTATAGGACAAGACTGTCAATGACTTCTAAAAGGCATGAATATAAAAAATATTTTATGGGGCTTTCTAGTGCTTGATGATGGAGATTCAGCATGGTCCATTCTCATGCTGGATGGTCAGGAACAAGAGGCCTCTTTTACTGTTCTCTGTAAAACCAGTGAAATGGAACCAATTGAAATATTGTGCACAGAGTCACAGACACAGGATAATAGCACTTTCCTGAATGGTAAGAACACAATGAAGTGAATCTCAAGGACTTTGTTTGTATGGAGCAGACCTCTCCTCAGAATGGACTGTCTGAAGAGGCCTTGCTTAATGCACTGTTTAATGGCATGGCTCTTCAAGTTCTTCCCACTCCATTATGACATGTGTGTTACTACGTCTTAACTATGAAAACAAAATAACAAAAATATACAGGGAAAATAATGGGAAAATAAAAAAACCTTCCAAACATTAAATTCTGTACTACTAAAAGCTTGTTTATATTGTGGAAGTGATAAGATTTTCACTGTCAAAGGAACTCAGAAAATGCTTGTGATCATAATACTCTAGGTGAGGTACAAACTGAAAAATAAAAGCATATCTTATTTTCTTAGAGTTTTGCAATCCACATGCATTAATACAGCCCCATATACATAGATTAACATTGATAAAGTAATGCTTGTACACCAGTTTATACAGTATTTACTTACGTGCTTGTATGCACTGCATTCTTGAAAGTTTAAGCAAGATTTGAAAATATAAATACTTTAATAATTGTATGTGGGCACTGCTTATGTTAAACACACATTTTAGCTAACATTACAAATTATATGGTACAGTGAAGTGGTGAGCACTACTAATTACATAGAAATGGTTGTCATCTATGCAAAGATGTTTTTGTTTGCAATAAAGAATGACCAGGGCATGAGGTGAAGGAGATGCACAAAAACAATGTGGTAAGAAGGAACTGTGCTTTGCTTCAAGAGTCTTCTTCATTTTCACAGAAAACTCAGACTGCATTAGGGCATATGAGCTCTTTATAAAGTCAAGTATATACTTGTATACAATACATTGAATTGTGAAGGCTTAATTGTAATTAATTACAAGGCAAAAATAGGATCATTTTGATCCTAATAGAGATAATTAGCAACTAGAAGGTTGCTACCTGCTTTTAGCAAAAAGAAAAGATGAAAAATAGAAGACAAAAAACGAAAGACAAAAGAACACAGTCTACCAGTTCTATCTGATTAAGTACAATTGACTGTTAGGCTTACCTGATCAGAAAGTTGGAATCATGGAACAGACAGAGCAATATACTGCTTTTCAAAATATTCAAGATCACTAGACTAAAAGTGCACTCTTATCCTCCAGAGCAAGAAACCAGTAGTGTTCTTAATTAAATAATTATTTTTTAATATTTAAATTCAGAGTATGTTTGAGAAAAATCTTAGATGGCCTAAAATTTTTATTTGATAATAAAACAATCTTTTAAACAATCATGTGAGATTGATTATATCCTAAGCAAAATGATTTTTCTGACCCTGCTATATCTATTTATTATCCGGATAATAAAGAAAATATTTTTGAAATAATATGTTACAAAGTCACTATCCATTTTTCCTACCTAAATTATGGTTGTAAATGAAACTCTGGGGAAATGTTAGTCTGTATATTTGTTTGTTTCTGTTCACTTCTGTGGTATGCTGAAAATTACATTACTATAATACTACATAGTTTACAAATAGAACGCATTAGAGATTTACACTATCCCCAGGATGATTAATATAATCCGGGAAAAAGAGGGTTGAGTTTGACAAGTCAGAATAAGTGAAAGAATGAAAACCTGAAATACATTCATACATACATATATAATTTTCTTGTATTTTCCACAATAGAAGTTTATATCATTTGGGACTTCAGCTGGATGTCTCCACTTATGAATTTCAAGGTTTTCCCAAAAGTACTTCATATGCAAGTTTTCCTACAGCATTGTGGGGCAAAAAGAAAGAAAGAAAGAAAAATCTTATAGACTTTTCAAAGGGAAAAAGATCAGTTGAACCAATGATGTGTTGTATTTTTACTGTGTATGCATATAGATTTTAGTAGCGCATACCTATTAATGTAAATGCAATTAGTATCTGTTAATTGCTAGCAAAGAAAAGTCTGTGCATAAAGTGGCATGTGAAAGTCACTAATGCCTGAGGAGATACTAAAGTTGATGTTTAAGCATCTTAAAAAGGAGATCTAAATTAGTAATGTTTACGTAAATAGCTGATGTCAGAATTATTATACAGCTCAGCTAAATCTTCTATTCACTTCTTGTTAACAGAAAATAATAAGAATTCAGCAGAGATCAGGAAAATTATCTGTAATGTTTTAACTTGAAAAGAACGATTCTTTTCTTCCTCATACAAGTATAGTTTTATTTTCTTTTCCATGTAACATTTTATCTTATTTATGCTTGATTTTGGTCCAGTGTTTAAAAAGGTAACACATTAAGGTCTTCTTAAAACTGAACTGTTACTCTTGTCTGCCCTTCAGATTTGTATTCTCGTCTTTGTCTTATGATTCTCAGGCTACTTCTGTTACTCTTATCCTCACTCTTTTTTCCAGCCAGAGGTGTTGACATCAAAAGAAAATCATAATAAACTGATTTTCACTTTTATTTTTTAATCCAGGATTAGTAGGCTGCATTGACAATTAGGAGCATTTGGCATTCTTTCTTTTCTAATCTGTGGTACTCTCCCCTTGGGTCTATTATCTTCTCAACCTTTGTTTTACCACTTAATACTGTTAGCAAATGTCAGTGTTCATCAGTATCACAATTTCTAGTACTGCAGGAAATTCATTCAGTTGAATAGAAATGATAGGTGAAATGCCATTAGAAAAACATAAGCTAAGTGCTGAGAGTCAGTTCTCCACCAAGAGTTTATAGCTCTCGAAGGATCATTTCTTCCTGCTAGATTGAAAGTGGAAATTTTAATACACTGTTATGACCCATTTTCCCAGCACCTAACTCATATTATCTCCCAAGGGAGAGACAGGGTGCAAAAGAAGAAACTTCCCACGGTACATCTAACCATCACATAGGAAGATTTCCTGCTACT